>CATIWC010001181.1:0-205125 GCA_948472305.1 Vicia faba | reverse complement strand
TAATTTGGCCTGATTTTGCCTGGAATCAGAAAACCCCAAATTTAAGGTTTCAAACCCTAACAATGGTGAAACTCCATACCGGTCCCTAAGCTTCAATTGGAAAATCCATAAACCTTTTATGCATCCATACAAACACAAACATACAATTGAAATTGATTAATAATGCAAGAATGTAAGAATACGAATTGGAAAAAAGTGTAGCAAACCTTGACTTGTAGGAGTCGTTTTCTGATGCTTTGGGGATTGAGGATGATCGTGATACCTTAAATGATGTCCAAGGATTGTTGTTGAGTCCTCAAAAGCCTTTGAATTCACCTCAAAATCCAAAACTGATTGACACTTTTCTCTTGAAAATTTGGAATTTGAACGTGAGTTTTGTGCGGCCAACCCTTGTTCTTTTTTTCTGGAAATGTTGTGTTTATATATTGGGATGTATTTGGGAAACAAAAATGGTTAGAATCATGGAGATTGAATGGAAAAGATTTGATTTGAATCTTAGAATTATATGTTTCCAAATTTGGCCAAAACTTGCTTTTTTCTCTCCAATCAGCCCTTGCACGAAATTTGGATTCAATCTTCTGATGCTAGGCTCATGATCTGATCATAAAACAAATATTTGGATTTAATTCATCATTTTACTATTTTATTTGATTTATTAAGATTTAAATGAATAAAAATTCAAATAAATAAAAACAAATCTCATAAAAATAAAATAATGGATTTAAATATATTGAATAAGTCCATGGATATGTTTGAGATCCAAAACCCACGCCCATTAGTTCAAAAAAATCCAAGTTGCTCACATTGACTTTTGTGCATTTTCATAAAATTGGTCAACTTTAGAAATGCATATATTTCTCAATTTTAACCCTAAGAGGGTATTATTTAACTTTTTAGAGAGCTTAGGATGTCCTTTAAACAACCCTTTTGGTTTCATTTCAATTGGGTCTTCCATGTTCATGTAAGGAGCTTTGACCCAAAAGGTATTTGTGTTGACTTTTGAAAGGACCTATAATGTCTAAGCTTGTATCTTTTAACTGAGGCATTTATTGATCTTGAGGGATGAAGAGAAGTTGTAGGGAATTGTATTCTCTTCAAAATGAGATTTTTTGGAAAATTTTCTGATAAAGTGTGAGAAAGTTATGCCTGGTCAAAGTTTGGTTGACTTTTCCTATAGAAACCCTAATTTGCCATTTTTGACTTTTGATGCATTAGGTGAATTTCTTGAGGAATCATGATCAACCCTTGATCAAATGATGGATAACACTTCAAAATGTTGATGTTGACCAAAAATCTTGAAGTTTGAGTGTATATATGCCACATTTGACTTTTGACCTAGTATAGTTGATTTTCAGGCATTTGAGCAGTTGACTGAGCAAACTTGTTGTGTAGGGAATGAAATTTGGCATGGATGATCTTGATTACATTCTTGGACCATGTGAAACATTTGAGACCATTGGGGTTCACACACCTTGATTAAAACCGAAACCCTAGTTAGAGGTTTATTGCCTAGGAGGAGAACTCCCTGATGAAGAAATCCCAATCAGTAAATTAAAGAATGGACCCTTCAGAGTGCCCATGAACATATCCACCAATTCCCGGTCAGTCAAAGGAGGTTTCACTCTTCCATCTAGGCCCCTCCATTTTTGTGCATACTTCTTGAACCCTTCATTTGAGCCCATGGACATGTTTTGCAACCGCACACGAGTCGGCACCAGATCATCATTATATTGATACTGCTTGTAGAAAGCAACAACCAAGTCTTCGCATGTGTGAATATTGGTTCCCCCTAACTTTCTTGAAAGAAATGGAGCCATAATTTCCTAACGGAAGTATGAGGTTGGATTTTTTGAACATACGATCTCAGATGATGTTTGGGACAAGATAACCCATCATATTTAGCATGGATAGGGACCTTGAATTTATGAGGGATAATCACCCCGGGAATCAGACCTAGCTCTCCAAAATCTAATCCAGGCACTTTTTGGATTTCCACAGCTTTGAGTCGGTCTTCCAACTGCTTGTATTTGTCATCTGCAGGAGGATATTGTTCGTCAGAGTAGTCTTCATCCCCAGAAACCTGGTTGTTTCTATCTTCACCCCTGACACGTTTGCCATCCTCCTCTTAGTTGCCGTCTTCCTTAGAGGAAACATCTTGAACTGGTTGTGCAGGACCTTTGAATCTTCTTCCCATGTTGAGGATAACAGCCCTGCTTCTTAGTCTTCTTTTTGGTGGTGAGGAGCGTCATCATCTCTTATTTCCCTTTGGCCAGATTCACAAGAGTCTCTTGAAATTGTGTATGTTGAGTCTGCAAATCCTTGACAGTTTGTTCAAGATCCATCTTATACTGAAATAAACAGTAAATAGATGAGGAAACCTGTATCAGAAAACCTGCTTATGAAATGATGTATGATATGTGGATGCAATTTTTTCAAGGACCTTAGGAGATTTAATCTTGATATCCAAAAGAAAACAAAAACAAATATGTTGATTAATAAGTTCAAGATTACAATTGCCTTTTAGGCTTACAATGAAAACAAAAGAGTCTCAAAGAGACAACAAAGTGAACTTCTAAAACATAAGACTCAAGTCTCCCACAACCGCTTCCTTTTCGTGTCGATGTATGCATTAAGGCTTTGCTCCTCGTGAAGTTACTTGGAGAGTTCCAACACTTTATTCTCACTTGCATAGAACTGAGCTTCAAAGGTGCCACGTTCTTTCTTGAGTTGAATCCATGACTTCTGCATTTCTTCGAGGTTAGTAGGCATGTCTAGATAGAGGATGATGCGAGAAACGTCTCCTTTGATAACAGGCTCTAAGATCACCGTTAAGAAAGCGGGATATGGAATCATGAAGTTTTAAGCACGAGCTCGTACCCATTTGAGATAGGGATCCAAAGGGATATAATTATTTCGTCCTAAAGTATTGCTATCAACCTTGTTTACCATGACCCAAGCACGTATAAACCTTTGACGATAACCTTGATGGTCATTTTCATAGTCGAACATAATACCCTGGATAAGTGCGTCATGAGGACCGTCTCTTCGAGCATAACAAAGTTGTCGTAGAGCCAGAGAAGGGTTATAAGTAACACCTCCCCTGATGCCAAGGAGTGGAACATTAGGGAATTCCCCGCAACGGTCAATAATAGTAACATCTTCCAAAGATCGAGAACACCAATATATATTTGAATGAGAGAGCGACATCATCCTTTGAGACCACCTCAAACCTTGTTCATTCTTCAATACTGATAGGGGAAGGTGCAAAATAAACCACCTAGATAGAAAAGGTATGTAACACATAAGAGTCCCTCGCTTCCTCATAGTACGAGTGTGAAGAGAATGCAAAATATCTCTGAGTAAAGTAGGCACAGGGTTACGAGAAAGAAAAATATTGATGGCATTCACATCTATAAGTTGGTCTGGATTAGGGAATAGCACCAACCCATGGATTAACAAAGCCAATATTTCTTCGAAAGCTTGAAAACTCATAGCATCCAAAAATATTCGAGACTTCTCTAACAGAAATTTAGCTAGAAAACCCTTGACTCCACTCCTTATTTCCCAATTAGCTACAATGTCGGACCGCTTTAGGTGTAAGGCTGATGCAATTTCTTCAGGTTGTGGATCTTTCTCTAAACTGGTGAAAGGTATTTGATTGAGAACAGGCACTCCTAGTAATTGAGAAAACTCCTCCATTGTGGGTATCAACTGATAATCGAGAAAAGTGAAGTAGTGATGTACATGGTCAAAAAACTGGAACAAAACACTCATCATATCTTCTTCAAAACCCGAGGTAACAAAACTAAGTAGTCGACCATGCCTTTTGATGAATGGAGACATTTAGGGAACCCTTGAGACTAACTCCTTAAGTTGAGAAGGTATCCTCACAAAGCTGATTCAGATAGTGTTTCTGCGAGCGAAAGCCATAACCTACAAAACAGAACAAAGATAAATCCCTAGGTCCTTGAAATGGTTAGTGAAAATGATATGGTATGATGTCATGATGTTATGATATTATGTTCAAACAATTAATCATACACAAACAAAGCACACAAAGCCTTAGGTTTAAGCTTGCATGGAGTTTGTGGGTAAGTACCCTCTTGAAGTTTTAGTTGGCTTAACCTATCCTAAAAGAAGAAACCGGGTTCTAGGAATCTCAATATAATTGATCTTTCTCTCAGGCATTGTTTCAGCACAAGCATCTAAATTGAAACCGAAATATCCCGAAAGTCCAATCTCAATGAGTGTGGCATCGAGTATCAACAAACTTCAATCTGCACCAAAGTCAGACATCTCACTACTTTCTAATGGCTAAGTTGTGTCAACTAAGGTTCTACAGTTAGTTAGTGCTTATGACACCACGCGATAGCCCAGCATTCTCCTTGACTTACTCAAGGGATACCAGCACCAACCAATGTGTCGCACTAACATAGCCATCATTTCAACCATATCGGTCTAGCAGTACAGTTTTCATAATTTATTACTACTTACCTAAAATTCCCCCAAATCTGGGTATAGGATCTATACAAGAAATAAACCCAAGAAACCCTTTAAAAGTAAAGCAGGCAAGTCAGACAAGTAAAGCAATAAATATGATCTATCTGTTAAGGTAACTCCACTTTTAGTTTAGTGTCCCCAGCATAGTCACCAGTTGTGTAATACGGTGGGAGAACTGACTTTAGGGTTTTATGTTTTATTGCAAATGTTGCGGATAGCAAGAGTCACCACCGACTTTTATTTTATGCAATAAAGGAAAGGGTGAAAAGAACAGGAATGACCTTTGAGAATTTTTCTTGAGTTCGGGGGGGGGGATAGGTTATGAAAAGGGAAGGTATTAGAACCCTTTTCATTTGTAGTTATTTACGGGCTCTTAATTGCTAGCTCACTTCTTTGAAATGCTTTGTGTTTGTGTATGTTTGAAAATATTTTGAAAATGCCTAAGTGCGACAATTTTTTAATGATTCTCGTATCGTTGAGAATGTATACAAAATGTTTGTTTTGAAAATATTTATTGAAAGGAAGTATTGTTTTGTGAAATGATGTTTTGAAAATGGCAATGTAAAATAGTTTGCTTTATAATAACCCTTGTATCAGTCCTCAAGAGTGTTTATAAAGCATTTTGAAAGTATTTGTTTTGAAAGTGTGAGGTGTGAGAATTGTTTTAATTTGTGAGAAAGCGATTACGAGCGATCTACCTACTCAAAAAGTCTTAGTTCTTTTCCTCCTCCTTTAGATAGTGCTATCCTACCATTAGTTAGTAGGAAGCCCTATCATTGGATATGAGGGACATGTGTGGGTCATCGTACAATTATTGAAGGCAACTTATAGGATGTTTTAGCAATTGTCGTAAGGGACTAAGATCGTTTTTACCGAAGGCAGCATTGAAGGGTCATCGAGGGACCATAATATTTTATCCGATGGTCTTTGCTAAAGCATCCCACGTTCAAGGGACATGACTGTTTTATCCGTAGCAACAAGTGAGGTTACTTTAGAGGTGCACGTGTGCGAAGTGTTTTGATTTCAAGTATTTATCTTTGAGATTAAGTTTTCTAATGATTGATTTTAATCTTGCCATACAAGCCCTAATTACTAACAGTAATAAGGAAAACAGTAATTTGTGGAAATTAAATGTTCTACGCTATTACAACACTTCGGGGATGGGTAGTACAAGTTTATGAATAGGGGAGAAAAGCAATAAATTCTAATTATCTATTACAAACTTTTGACAGTTACATAATTATATTAATGCAAAAAATAAACAAATCTGCAGAGATAGAAAGGGGAAAGATGTAAAAACCCTAAAAATTCTAAGTGTTTTAAGAAAATATTTATTTGTTTCTTTGTTTAGAAAATATTTGAAATGTGAAATAAAAAGTTAGATCTAATTCTAATTGTATTTACAATTTAATTATTTAAAAATAAAATAAAGTGTAATTAAATTAATTAATCTTTATTATTAAAAATTAAATTAACTAATTAAAACCTAAATATTTCTAATCATTTAGAAAATATTTTTGGTATTTTATTTAGAAAAGATATTTTATAGTGATTGATAGAAATAGAATCTAATTCTAATAAAAATCAAAGTGATTAAATTAATTTTTATTTGTCAAAAAATTAAGTTAATTGATTAAAAACATAAATCTAATTCTTTTCATTTTTATGATTTTTTCTTGATTAAATAAAAAATGATTTAGAAAAAAGAAAAAATTAATAAAAATAAAAAAAGAAAATAAAAATGTTGGGCGTGTGTGTGTAAAAGAAAATGGGGGTATGAAGAGAAAGAAAAAAAAGTGTTAGGCCCAACAAAATATTTTTTTTTAATTTGAAACAGAAAATAAAATATAAAATAATGGGCCTGCGTTTGAACAAGTAAAAATGGGGGTGAGAAGTAGCAAAAAATCCCAGGCCCAACATAGAGAGTCCAGTCGCTGTTTGGATCTATTGAGGACATTATTCAGAAGGCGCATCATGAGGCACATATGTGGTGTGGATCTGATTGTATGATGATCTAATGGTGATGAGGTGAGGCTCATGATTGTATGATGATCTAATTAAAACCTAAATATTTCTAATCATTTAGAAAATATTTTTGGTATTTTATTTAGAAAAGATATTTTATAGTGATTGATAGAAATAGAATCTAATTCTAATAAAAATCAAAGTGATTAAATTAATTTTTATTTGTCAAAAAATTAAGTTAATTGATTAAAAACATAAATCTAATTCTTTTCATTTTTATGATTTTTTCTTGATTAAATAAAAAATGATTTAGAAAAAAGAAAAAATTAATAAAAATAAAAAAAGAAAATAAAAATGTTGGGCGTGTGTGTAAAAGAAAATGGGGGTATGAAGAGAAAGAAAAAAAAGTGTTAGGCCCAACAAAATATTTTTTTTTAATTTGAAACAGAAAATAAAATATAAAATAATGGGCCTGCGTTTGAACAAGTAAAAATGGGGGTGAGAAGTAGCAAAAAATCCCAGGCCCAACATAGAGAGTCCAGTCGCTGTTTGGATCTATTGAGGACATTATTCAGAAGGCGCATCATGAGGCACATATGTGGTGTGGATCTGATTGTATGATGATCTAATGGTGATGAGGTGAGGCTCATGATAGGCGCGCTAGGCTTGCTCATACTAGATATTTAGAGAAAATGCTAGAAAAATAAAAGGGTACCGCTGGGGCTCGAACCCAGGTCCCTAAGACCAAAGTGACATGAAACACGTGTTGTTTTCCAGTAGGGTGGCTATTACATCCGGTGATAAAACATGTTGCAATAAATATAAAGTAAACTTGTTTTTAAATTTGGACTTCATCTTCTTCCTCGCACGAGTTTACAGCAACAACAACAACATTTTCATTTTTTTTTGTAAAATCTTCATTTCTAACCAAATTGAAAAATGTAAACATCAAACTTGCTTAAATTTTAACTACGACTCCAACCATATGACTTTCAAAATCTATAGATCAATGGTTAGGACGAATTTTGTTTGGTACCAAACTGAACACTAATATCTTAGAAACTTCAAATCCAAAATTCTCATCACACAGTCAACATAAATGAAAACTAAGGGCATGGTTAGTTTCAGGGCATTGATATCTACATTTTTGCTTTAGAAAATAAATGCAAATGATGCTTCTATAGAGATTTCGAAGTTTAGAAAACTTACCTCTGAAGTAAGAATCGAGTTTATAGTTAGAGCACTTATAGAGGTGTTAGAATGATCTGGATAGCTTCACTGAACTCTCAGGAAGCTTTTGCAATTCCTACCTTGGATTGAGAGTGCCTCAATTCTTCTGGACAAGTCAAGTTGTAGAGGTACAAAGTGAGGTTTAGACAATGATGATGGAGGTGTTTCAGTGATGAAACAGGAGTATGGATGGCTTATATATATATATATATATATATATATATATATATATATATATATATATATATATATATATATATATATATATATATATATATATATATATATATATATATATATATATATATATATATATATATATATATATATATATATATAGAGAGAGAGAGAGAGAGAGAGAGATGATGTTTGAATGATAAAAAAGGAAAACGCACGAGTGGATTTGAAGTTTGGTGTTTGAAGCTTCAAATGTGTAACAATGGAGTTTTTTAAGTGATTATGAGTTTGAGAGTGTTTAAGGGCTTGTCAATTCGTGTGTTACCTTTCAAATGATCCCTATATTTATAGAGAAAAGGTTTGAGGGCAAGGGCTGATCAGATTTGAAAGATAGCATGTTATGGTTTGGATGCTTAGATTTGAAGTAACTTTGAAGAAACATTGTTCCAATGCATTGTAGGGTGGTTGATAGGTTGTAGATGGTTGCTTCTTGGTGCTGAGATGTTTTGAAGTCAGAAGCAACAAAGTATGGGATCAAAGAGAGTTAACATTGTGTATAAAGTCACTTTACAAGAATGGAAGTGTGAACTTTCTTCCCTTAAAGGTAAAATGGATTGGACAAAGCTCTAATCACTTGGACCATAGCTCAAAAACTTGTGTAATCTTCTGATTATAGCAAGATTTGCAAGTTTAGAGGCGTGCAAAGGGAGATCTCTAAGCATGTTTGCAGATTTGATCTTATGTTCATCATAAAAAATGACCTATAATGCAACCTTAGATACCCAACTTCATCTCTTCGATTCTCTTTTCTCAAGCATGATAAAATTATATTTTTGGACATTTTGTGAGTTTTGTCTACAACTTTCATGTTGTGAGTTTTGTCTAAATCAAATGGGAACTTGGTGAAAATTGGCCAAGAAGTTAGGACAAAAAAATGATCAAAACTTGTAAAAAAAATTCTAAGTGTTGGATAAAAAACATCCTAAATTCATGAGCTTATATATCTTAATCTAAGCACTTTTTTTAAAATCAACCCTCATCGACAAATTTGCGGAATTCATCAATCCCTATAACTTTCATGTTAAAAAATTTCTTTGAATCAACTTGGATCTTAGTGAAAAATGGCTATGAAGTTAGGACTTTTGTTAAGAACAAAAACACTTAGAATTTTTCTAAGTGTTAGAAAATTTTTCAAATTTGTCTTTTGTTGACTTTTTGATTTCTTGATGGTAAAGTTTGATAGTTTTGAATATCTTGATAATTCTTGACTTTTGAATTCCAATGTTGACCAAAAAGTCAAAATTTGACTTTTGAGTGACTGTTGACTTTTCATCAGTTGATTCAATTCTTCAACTATCAATCACTTGCATATTTGGAAATGTTTTGAGCCATGTAATTAGGTCAAGATGTTGTATTTGAGTCCTTGAGATCACTCTTTAAGCCAGTAGGTCATGCACTTGGTTAAAAGTCAATGATCAGTCATCCCTAGTCAAAACCCTATTTTGACAATTTTTTACCTTTGAGGATTTGAGGGGTTTTCTTGAGTAATCATGATCAACACTTGATCAAATGATGAATACCACCTCAAAATATTTATGTTTGACAAAAAATCTTAAAGTTTGACTGTATGTTAACCACAGTTGATTTTCAGTCATCTGAGCAATTGACTGGGCAAATTTGTGATGCAAGACTTGAAATTTATCATAAGCATTATTGAGGACCTATGATGAACCATGAAAGTCATTTGAAGCATTAGAAATCCAATTTTCCTTGAGAAAACCAAAATCCTAGTTATAGGCCAATGCTTTGGAGGAGATTTGACCAGTCAACTCTTAAGTGGCTTTGAGTATTTGAGAATCCTAGAAGAATGTCTTGAAGAAAATGGGAGGGAAAATTTTGGGGTACAACACATGTGTACATGGTTTCCTGGGCATGTGAGTCCCTTATATTTTTCAAAGTCAAGTACCTTGAATTTGGGAGGAATCACTACATCTGGGACCAGGCATATTTTATGGACAGCGACATCGAAAGCATCATAATCCTCTATTGCTTTTAGTCTCTCTTCAAGGGCTTTATATTGATTTATCGCCATAGGATCTTCAACAGCATTGGTGGGAGGCACCTTTTGTTGAGGTGCTTAAGTCATGCCTTCCAAATCATGGTCTCCATATTGTGAGTACATATAATTATCCATGTTGGGAGGATTATTGACTGGGATCTGCAGAGTGTGGGATGCCCCTACCTTTGGAAGAGGTGGAATAAAACCTTCAGTATGAGACATGTTTATCTCTAATTGGGAAGCAGTTGGTTTGACAGGATCGGATTCTGGATCATGTCCTAGTTGGTGACCGCTAGATGCACCAATAGTTCAGGCTACTTCCTCAAAAGCTACCTTGGGAATTTCGTCTTGTCTTGCTATGATGTTCTTCAAAGCAAGCAAGACTTGACTCATATCTCATTTCATTGAATCGATACTTCCTTTCACTTGTTCCAAATCCTCTTGAAAGACTTCTTGATTTTACTCGATTTGTTCCATTATCCTTTTTTGATGAGCCCTTGTTTGATAGGGAGGTCGGGAAGTCAGTTTGTCTTGCTCGATGATTTAACTAGAGATGATGTGAAAAAGATGAGTTTTTTTGTATGAAATGCGAATGTGATGCTTGTGGTTGGATGAATGTGTATGAATATTCTAAAAATTTGCTTAATGTTTTATTTACTTTAGATTTCTTTTCATTTTTTTTTTTAGGTTTTTATTTTTATTGGTGAGCACCCCGAGAATATAAAGATAATACCGAAACCAAATACTTTTTATTGAATAAAGAAAACCATAATCCTCAAAATGGAAATACAACTTGAATAGAAGCAAATACTGAATACTGGAAAACAGAAGAAAGTAATGAATACTGAAAATCAAAATAGCAAAGGGAAACTAAATCTTCTAACGACGCTTGCGAATTTCTTACCTAAAATCATCAAACATCCCACTACAAAGTTTGAGGAAATCTTCAACATCCCTTGGGAGAGAGACCATTGTGGCTTTTTCACCCCTCAAGCTCCTAAGAATATCACCAATAAGGTTGTTTGCTAGAAAATAAATTTTTGTATGCTTGTCCTTGTACCTCAAATACTCCTTGTAGAGTGTTGGAATTATACGCTTGTTTTCTTCTCCTGCATGATCTATGATCGTATATTGCTCTTCCCAATGTGTTTTTTCAGTTTTCATCTCCTTATAGAGTTCCCTTTGTAGGAGGAAATTCTATCAGAGATCTTCTAGCTCTTGATAGACTTCTTCATACTCCTCTACTCTTTGGGAGAGGAGATTTATGCTCTTATCCTTCTAAGGCACTCCCTTATTTCTAGGTTTTTGCGTTCTTGGAGACCTGTGGCAAGGTTTTGAATCTACACCTCTTGGCTTGAGATTTTTCTTCTAATTCTTGGATTTGGGCTCTCAAATCCTCTTCTAACTCCCTCTTATCTTACATTGCTTGATTATACCAACCCTTTAGTCTTTCAATTTCCCTAGCCGCATCATCCAATCGTTGATTGTGAGAATCGAGGTTGAAAGTAGCACCTAGTAACCCTTCAGTTGAGCGCTTTCTTTTAAACCTCTCTTTTTCGGCCAATTCACGATCCTTTTGAATTTGTTGATCCTTCAGCTCAAGCTCATGTTACAACTGATTTTTCTCATAAGCAAGGTCATAAAGGTTATGCTCTAATCCCTCTTTCTCTCTTTAGACTTTCTCAAGGGTGGCCCTAAGCTCTTCCATTTCTTCCACTGATATCAGAAGAGGATCTGATATGTCTGGCTGATATGAATGATCGATATCAAAAGGGAGTTTGTTGGTTCGAACCCTATCTAGGACTCATTGAGTGTATATTTCTCTTTCTATAACATTCTTTCTTCCAAGTTCATCCCATTTCTTATGAACCTTGCCCTAAGCTTGGATGATTTTTCTGAGTAGATCGGGGTTACCTTTTCCTATGTCATGGAGAACTAATTGTTTGATCTGCTCATCAGAGGGTTTACCTTCCATATGATACCAAAGTTGATGTAAAACCAAATTGGGATTGTAGTTGATACAACCTTTTGTCCTAATCATAGGAATATTTGGAAATTCTCCATAATTATAGACAATCTCTTCTATATTAGCTTCCTAGCATATCATAAAATAGAATCAACATTGAGAGCCCTTAACTTTTGTAAACATTCATTCCTTGTT
Organism: Vicia faba; assembly: GCA_948472305.1. NCBI lineage: Eukaryota > Viridiplantae > Streptophyta > Magnoliopsida > Fabales > Fabaceae > Vicia > Vicia faba. The sequence goes on along the minus strand of CATIWC010001181.1, from coordinate 193,033 downwards.
AAGTCTTTGGACATGTAGCTTTCTTTATAAAGGTGAGATAAAATCCATGAATATAAGATAGGAATACAACATTGTAGTACACCCACCCCTTTCTCATGTCGTACATGAAGGGAGTAGTATATGTCAGCAAGCAAGGTAGGAGTAGGATATGAATTCAAAATCTTCACAGCCTAAAATACATTAATATCCACAAAGTCTATATAGCCAAATGTGCTAGGAAATATAACCAAACCAAAGATAAGTAGTGTTAATATATCTCCACAAGCTCCCCATTTTGTGCGGTCTGCAAAAAAGAGGGCCTTAGATTCTAAGTAGTTCCTCCTGATTCCTTGAACTTCACCATTTATCTTGTAGCTAAGAAATAGGTTAGTAAATGGTATCCCTAATTCTTTAGCCAAATATATGACTTTGATAGTTTGTCCAATTCCTATGTAGGCTCCCCTTGATTTTAGAGAATCCCAAAATCCTATAAAATTCCTCCAAAGTAGGTGCCAATTGGAAATTTTAGAAAGTAAAGCATCTTAGTGAGGGATCATAAAATTGAGCAAGGGCGGTGATAACTTCCACTTGAACATTCATCTCTATAAGATCAATGATATCACCATAGCGACAGACAAAACCTTTCATAGCTTTGTCAGGTAATTTCCCTCTAATTAGCTCTGGTTTCTTCAAATCAGGCATCATGGCGCTAATGCAAAGGGTTGGTTTCTTGTTAGTATTCATCTTTAGGATGCTCACCAAAATCCTTTATTTTTATTTTATTGTTTTTCCCAAAGAATTCTTGTGAATAAGACATAAAGAAATGCAAAAAATGTATATTTTTAATGTAAATGTATACATGTATGGTTATGCATTATAAGGGTGGGATGATAAATGTTTCTTTAGTATGTAGGCTGTTAAGGTTGTTCTACGGATGTTCCACCCTTCCCCATAAGGGTGATTCCTTAAGGTATCATGGATAACATATAAGGGCAAAAACAAAAGGGTCTCTCTTAAGTGGAGCCTCTATGTAGACCAAGATTTTTGTCTTGTAGGTCATACAAGGTCTCTCCATGAGATTTTATTTTTGGGTGAAGGTCCCTAGAGTCATTAGTCAAATTCAAAGTCCTATATTCAAGAGAGGCTGGTCCTCCAAAGATATTTATAAGAATTCTATCCACTCTAAGCAAATTTGTCACAAAAACTCATAGAGATGTTAAACCCCATTGGCCAGTAGACAACCCCTTATCTAAGGTTTTATCATGCGAATCAGATCCCACCAACAAATCTATGATAATATGTTAACAGATAAAGGAAAATAAATAGAATAAATGAGAAACAATAAATAAAACAAAGACAAATAAAGAAATAGAAAAATAAAATAAAAAACCCCAAAAAGTCCTAAAGCTAAGGGCAAGATAAGCTCTAACTTAAGGGTTGTGTCCCCGACAGATTCGCTAGCTGTCGTAACCAGTAAAAAACAAGAGAGTCGCCACCATGACTTATTTGTCCTAAAGACGGGAAAGGAACACAAAAACCCTGATTATTTAGAGATTACTGGATTCACGAGTTGATAAGATAAAGAGAAGGTGTTAGGCACCTTTTACCTCCCTTGTACTCAAGGGGGTCCTTTTTAAATCTAGGACTTAGAAGGAAATATTTCTTTATTTAATCATTGAATGTAAGAAAAGATACAAAATAAAGTAAAATTAGGTTTTTTAGTTAGTGGACTCGCCTTAGTTTTTCAACCGTGAGCCTACGTATCTTCTTAAGAAGAAATCAGAGTCCTTTGTAGTTCGAAGTGTTTGGTTAGTATTTTTTATATAATCATGTTAAGTTGCTTTCAAATGGTTTTGAACTTGCATGGGTTTGAAAATTGAGTGATGGTAGGCGAAGTTTTTATATCCAAGTAGAAAGAAACCCGACGATTCTTTATTTGAAAAAAGTCTTGAGTTTTGATTAGGTTAGTAAGAAATGTTTTTTTATTGGTTAGATATTTTGATGTTGATTTGAATTTGAAAAAAAGGCTTGATAAAAAAATGCATAAGTGAATGTTATATATTTTAAAAAATAATTTGAAGTTAGTAAAGAAATTAGTTAATAAGACTAAATCTTAAAATTGGGATTAGTAAAATGATGATTTAAAAATTAGGGTTATATATTTAAAATTTTGCTTAAAGTTAGTAATAAAATAAAAAATACTATTTATTAAACTTTATTTTAAAAAAAAACATTTATAATGTTATTAGAAAAATAATTTATTTATGTCTACCTAAATTACAATAATTTAAAATAAATAATTAAGTAGCAACACAAAAATAGGAAATAAAATAGTAAATAAAATAATTAGGAATTAAAGAACCAGGGGGTGTGTTTTGTATCAAAGTAGAAATTTGGGGGGTGTAAATAACAATGGGCTAGGCCCAGGATAGATTTGAGTCCGTCTAGCCAATATGTGGAAGATCCCACGAGATTATGATGTGCTAGCGAGTCTAGGGGCGTTTGATTTTGATCAGAAGGTCACCAGAAGTTAATTCTGGGACATTGATCAAAAGTATAACAAAGTAAGAGTTGTGATCAAGTGTTGACCAAGGCACATGGTAAGATAGAGTACACAGGGAGACGTCAAAGTCATCCCACCGTGTGGCCAGTAGATGGCCACACGTCGCATATCTAAGGGGAAAACCTAAGGGTGTTCCTTCTCCTCACATTTGTTCATTTTTCCTTCTTCTTTCTCTCTCTACGATCCCCTCTCTCTCTCTCTCTATCTCTCTCTCAACTTCCTCCACCTTCTCTCTAAACGAGCACCCTTCACCACCGGTCGGAAATCACCTCCGCCAATGGTTTACCTTTAGCCACTCCTAAACACCACCACAAAAGCCAAATTTCGTTTGAAGACCAACCTGAAACTTCATACCTTCATCTTCATCTACCCACAACCCTTAGAACCCTAACCTCAACCCTTATAATAAGAACCCTAACCCTTAAGAACCCTAAGCATCCAATAATAAACCATAAACCTAGTATAAAGGAAGATCCCTAACCCTAACCTGAACCCAAAATTCCAGAACCCTAGGAGCCAACCACCATGAGCGGTCGTCAAGGCCTCCATTGATGATGAAGGTTCGTCGGGAACCTCATCATTTTTCAAGAAACTTCAAGAACCCCAAACCTAAACCTATGAATATATGTGTGCTAACCCAAAAAATTTCCAAAAACACACAACACAACAACGATTACAACTAATTCATCAAGCTAAGTGTTTAATTTACCTATCTTGCCATGAATCTTTTCGTAATTCATTTTTGCTTTTCTGAATTCCCTAACTCTAATCCTTCTTTCTCTTTACTCGCAGGTACCGAAGGTGATGAAGGACAACAACTTAGGGATTCGGTCTCCAAGTCTCCAATCTCCTCTTCAAAATTTTCGTCCCCCTTTTTATATTAGTCTTAGGCTTTTATAGACTTAGGGTTATATTAAATTAGGAAATTAGTTTAAGGCGATTTGTTGTTACAAAATCAATTATGTGTTGATTGAATCTTAGATTGATTATGTGTTGTAAGTAGAATTAGGGTTCCAATCTACTCAATTTATTTGGTCTGAATTTGTATGTATATCCAATCCAATCAATAAAATAATTTCAATCTTTGATTCAATCAGATTTGATTCAAAAATCTAGAGTTTTGGACTTTAGTTTAACTTAGGGTAGAAGAGCAAAAACTGAGCGCAGTTGAACTCTTAGGGTTTCAAACCCTTAATTGACTTTGGTAAACCTTCCTCAATAATAAAACAAATAATAAAATAAATAATATAATCATAAAATAAATAATAAAACAAAAATGAACTAACATGTTGTTGGTGTTGACCTCTGGTCAACAAAAAATGAATATAATGAAAATAAAAATTAAAAAAACGAAATACCTAATATATTAATAACTAAACTTAATTAACTAATTAATTATTTATAAAACCTATTACAAAATTTTTTTACACTTATTTTAAAAGATTGTTAAGATTAATTTCAAACTAAATTAGCAAACTAAATATTGTTAGTGAGACTAACCTATATTATTTCTTCTAAATTATTTAGACATTAGTAATGGTTAAAATTAATATAAATGATTCAAATAATATTTAAAACAACAAAGAGATATATTAGACTATAAAATTAGGGCAGGCAAATTTGGGGTATGACATTGTGTAAAATCTCTTAGGTTTTGTTTGATTAATTTAAATTCATGCTCTTTTTAATCAATGGAAAATTATGTGACCTTGTGGTTATTCAATTTGTTGATGTTTTTTTATACCGTGAAAAAAATATCAAACACAAAGAAGCTGCCATCGAATATTTATTTATCCTAAGAAAGGGAAAGGAAAACATCGAAGAAAACCTATAAAGGAAAAGATCATGGTCACGAGACCAAGATAAGAGTAAGGGAGTCGATTACGCAAGAGGAATATATTAGCACCCCTCACGTCCGATGTACTCAACGAGATTTACTATTGTTATTCTAATCAAAGAGTCTGTATAATCCAAAGCTTACAAGCTAAGGGAATGCATGAATGAACTGTTAAAGAACAAAAAGAAAAGTTTTTAGTATTGCGCTCGCTTCGGTTTCGAAACCTCGGGCCTACATAACCCCGTCGTGCAATAGGGAACCAGAGTACTGTAGTTCTTCTCGAAAAGGTTTATTTGTTGATTGATTTTAAATGAAGAGACATGTTGTAATTTTTAAGGATAAGACTCTCCTAATCATACATAAAGTATGAGAAAGAGGGACAATACATCAATACGATGGAGAGTTTGGACACACCTCTAGTACTCAAGTGGAAAAGTTGACATCTTTACAACCATGGGGGTAGGAGAATGACATCTCGACTATAAATGACTCCTGTCTAATCTTGGAAAAAAGTTTTAAAGGAGAAAAGGTGCACGGGGGCACAAGAATGATTTGAATGGGTTGAAGTATTTTTGTTAGCTTGAAAAAAGGATTTGTGAATTGAACCACATTAAAGACTATGAATGAGATGAAGAATAAGGTTAGGAATGTACCGCCTCATCCTTCTCCCACTACTTAAGGCTCATGACATATGATTCACATCATTATTTGGTATGTGTTTTTGATATTTGATAAAGAAAAAGAAGTTTTAATTTTAAATGTAATGCAAAAGGGAAAAAAAAGCTAAGGGGAAACTCAAGTCCTAATATTGTCATGCAATATGGTCCTAGAGTTAGGATATAAAAGGGAAGACTACCTAAAAGTTAACATGCATCATGGACCTAGGGGGGAGGATTGAGGGAACTTCTACATAATGTTATCATGTTTGGTTTAAAACCTAAAATCTATTTAAATCACACCTTGAACAAGATGAAATCAAACTCCTAAGAGTACATGTGAGCACAAGTAATCAACAAATAAACAAAAGAATGATGTCGTGATCTCAGCTATGGTGCAAAATTGAGTGCCTCTCCGTTCAAAACAAACCGAATATGAGAACGATGTCGTGATCTCAGCTATGGTGCAAAACTGGGTGACTCTTCGTTCACAATAAAACAAACAAAAGAACGATGTCATGATCTCAGCTATGATGCAAAATTGAGTGACTCTTCGTTCACAACAAAACAAATAGGAGAACGATGTTGTGATCTCAACTATGATGCAAAACCGATTGACTCTTTGTTCACAACAAAGATATGACAAAGGATGTAGCAAACAAAACCAAAGTATCACTTGAAAAAAAAATTGAAAATTAAAGAAGGGGAGGAGATGAAGAGACTATCCTAAAGCATAAAATAAAAGATAAGGTAAGGAAGGTATGACCAAGCAAGAAGCCAACACTTGACATAATAAAATTAGCACATAATTCTCACCCTTGGGATTAAAGCCACAAACAAATAATAAACCAAGAGTATACCAAGCATCAAGTGAAAATAAATCACAAGCAGAAAGTGCATCAGATAAGTCCAAGGTGTCAGATAAAGCTCAAAGCATCAGATGATCATCAAAATATCGGATAAGAATTCCCGCATCAAATGAAAAACTGCACAGACAGGTAAAACCAAGATAACAGAGAAATAATCCAAATGTATCATATGAAGTAAGAACTCAAGTCCAAATGGGTTAGAACCATGTATCATAACTGAACAAATAAATGAAATATGAAGTAAATGTTTAATCAATTAATTAAAAATTAATTAACTTAATTAATTAGGTTAAGAAAAATTAATTAGCAAAACTAATTAATTTTCAATAACAAAATCAATTAACTAAATCAACATTTAATTAATTAACTAAAAGTAACAAAGTGTGTGTTGTACCCCAAAATTTTCCCTCCCATAATTCTTAACACATGGCAAGTGGGGTCCCCAAATTGCTCAAGGAAGTTCAAGAGTTGACCTGACAAACTATCTCCTAAGGCAGTATACTTCAAATTAGGGTTTCCATCTTCATCAAGATGTGTGAACCACAAAGGAATCAAATGCTCATCATTGTCCTAATATGTTCTCAAGATCATCCATGTCAAGTTTCAAGCCTTGCAGAAGAAGTTTGCTCAGTCAACTGCTCAAATGCTTGAAAATCAACTGCAGTAGGTCAGAAGTCAACTGTGGCCCACATACAGTCAAACTTCAAGATTTTTGGTCAACATCCTCATTTTGAAGTATTACCCATCATTTGATCAAGGGTTGATCATTATTCCTCAAGGATTACTCACAATTCATCAAAACCCAAAAGTTGCTAAATTAGGGTTTTACAGGAAAAGTCAACTCAACTTTGACCAAGCATAACTTTCTCATACTTTATCAGAAATGACCCATCCAAATCTCATTTTGAAGAGGATACAATTCCTTACAATTCATATTCAGCTCCCAAGTTCAGAATATGAACTAACAAAAATATATGAATTTGACATTATAGGTCTTTTTGAAAAGTCAACAAAAACACCTTTTGGGTCAAAGCTTCATACATGAACATGGAAGACTCAATTGAGATGATACTAAATGGGTTTCTTATAGGACATCCTAAGATTTTTAAAAAGTCCAAGAACACCTCTCTAGGGTCAAAATTGAGAGAGTTATGCATTGGCCAAGTTGACCATTTTTGCAAAATTGCCAAAAGTCAAATGTGCTCAAATTTGCATTTTTTGCTAAATGGGCCCAACTTTTTATGCTTGCACTTCAATTATAATGTGGTCCACGACTCAAACATTTATCCACACATTATTTGCTTCATTTTTCAATTTATTTTGATTTTTTGTTAATTAAAAAATGAATTAAATCAAATAATTGATGAATAATAGCAAAGATATGATTTGATTTGGTTTTTGGACAGGTTGGCAATCAGAATATGCTGAATTATCAAGGCCAAAACGAATCAAGCATAATTGGTACAAGAAAGGGAAGATTTGGCTCAAAATAGCAAGTTTGCATATGGTTAAAGAATCAAATCAAATCTCATCAAATTTCAAGATTTGATACAAATTTATTGACCTAATTCAGTCTACTATAAGGGCATAACAATTCCAGATCAAGAGGACGGGGATTGGAGGCGTGAAACTGTCAGAAGAAAATTGAAACTTTGGACAAAAAGTGTGAGATCGAAATCCATCTGAGAGTTGTCCTCAAGGAGTTTCAAGGCTAGAAATACATTCCTGGACATCTCAAGAACCTTCTTTAATCGATTGCACACCTCTACACGTCAAGAATCGCTCCTCATCACTCTCACGGTTTGCAAAATTATCCAAATTCGATTACTGTAATTCTTGCATCTTTACCATGTTTAAGTTACATATTTGTGTCCATCATCATGTTTGTAATGTTTCTGGATAGTTTGATTTAAGTTATAGTGCAGGAACAAGCTTTTGCCATTGCTAGGGTTTCATGCTCCAATTTGGGGTCTCGTGATTTAAGCAAAATTAGGCCTGATAATGGGTACCATGATGATCAGAGTTTTGAACCCAGTTGATTCATGGTCCCTAATTGAATTTATATTACGTGGGTTTGATTATTGAATAACACAGGTTTTTAGCAACAGACTTGTGTCTATAGGTAAAGGTTCAGAGCCTAAAACAACGGACAGGGAAGAAGACAACAGTGTGTCATAACCTGACTGGCTGGTTTAAATTCTGGCGCATTTTTCTGGTCACTAACTTATTTTCCAATATATTATTTGTTTTTTTTTATATTAACAAGTTAACATCCAACGCAGTTGGTCAGAGAAAGGAAGTCAAAGGCTCATGTCCTGGGTTCGATCTTAGGCGTGAGCTTTTGGTGTTTTCTCCATTATTTTCACCAGATCCAGCAACACACCTCATCTTCTGAGGACCACCATATTCTGGATCCATCTCCAGCAGGTTCCATACACCTCATCTTCTGAGGACCACTATCTTCTGGATCCATCTCCAGAAGGTTCCATAAAACTCTCCTTCTGAGGACCATCATCTTCTGGATCCAACTCTAGCAAGTTCCATACACCTCCCCTTCTGAGGATCATCATCGTCTGGATCCATCTTCAGTCAGATCCAACGATAGCATATGCAAGTCCACCTTGAGTCCCCAGATGATGGTCTCATGGGATCAGGCGCCAGACTCTGAGCCATCCTTCTGGGTTTCAGAAGTTCAGCACCCACAGATCTGCTGACAGCAGGCCTATTTGGTTATTTCTACTATCTTTCTTTGATTTCTTTTCTTCAATTATTTTGTTTTGTTAATAAATACAAAAATTATTTTACTAAATTAATAAATTAAGAAAAAAAGTCACAAAAAGACTTATTTTATTAATAAATATTATTTTTAATTAATTAGTTTAATTAATTTAGGGCAACTTTAATTTTTTTCATAATTAAAAGCAAGTAAAAATTAGGTTTAATTAATTTGTGATTTAATTGTTTTCTCAAATAAAAGTCCACAAAAATTTCTTTCTCTCAATTAGGGTTTTAAGCTATTAATTACCGTCCTCGTATTTAATTCGCTGCGCGCTTGTTAATTATTTTGACTAATATTTTATAACTGTTTGTGGTTTGTAATAGTTAATTTAGGGTTTTTATTTACTGTCTAAATCCCCGGTTTTTGGCTATGTAATTAATCCCCCTCCCCGAAGCCTTGTAATGGCGTAGGTTTATTTTCTCGCATTTTCAATTCCCATAAATATTTAACTGTTTAGATGTATGCTAATAGGATTGTATGGCAAGAACGCATGACAAATTAAAACGGTTATAAAAACCCTAATATGCAAAGATAAATAACTGAAACAAATCAATCGCACATATCACTCTTAGGGTATGCTCTCACTTCGGTTGCCTTCGGTAAACGATCATTAAGCATAGGGTGTCTTAGTGGTTGCCCTCCTGTCTAAAAAAGATCAAACGTCCCCTTTGAATGTTGCCTCGGAAATGTTGCTTCGGAAATGTTGCCTCGAATATGATCTTAAGACTCTAGGGTTATTACTAAGGTGTCCTAATATTGCTTTGTGATCGTACGTACCTTTCGAATTGACCCTTACAAATCCAACGACGGTGTTATCTATTTCTTAATAGTAGGATAGCGCTGTCTAAAAGGAAACAAGAATAGAAACAATCTTTTTTTGAGTAGGTAGATGCTAGTAGGTACTTGCTCAAACCAAAACTTTTCACACTTACACTTTCCAAACAAATTTTCAAAATAACTTCGTCACACCCTTGAAGACTGATACAAGGGTTATCACGAAGTAAAACATTTTTCAAAACAAAGCACAAACACAAGAAATTTAAAAAATGAGCAAGTACCTAAGAGCCCATGGAAAATCATGGATAGAAAAGGTGCTAACACCTTCCCTTTCTATAATCTACCCCCCGTACTCAGAAACATCTCGTAAAAGGATTTTTTCTGTACTTTTTTCCTTTCTGGTTGGATGAAATAAAAGCCGATTGCGACTCTTGCTTACCGCGACATTTTGCAAACGCAAAATGCAAACCAGTATTAAACAGTCAGTTCTGTCACCGTATCACAGAACTGGAGACCCTGCTGGGGATTTATAAGTGGGGTATACCTTAGGATCTAGGTCATTAAAATTGCTTCTCTTGATTACTTTGTTTGCTTTACTTTTAAGGGTTTTTTTTGGGGTTACTATAGATCCTAGACCCGGATCTGGGGAACACTCATTAGGTAAGTAGCAATAGACTGTGAGGGAACTGTATGGCGTAGACCGATACGGTTGAAGAAGTAGCTACATTGGTGTGGCACTTTAGTTGGTACCGGTATCCCTTGTGGAGAAACGAGGAGAATACGGGGCCGCCGCGTGGTGTCGTTAAGCATCAACTGACCTTAGAACATTTAATAGCCCAACTTGGCCATTAGAAAGTAGCGAGATAGCCGGCCTCGGTGTAGAGATGAAAACTGGTTGATACTCGATGCTACACTCATTGAGATCACACTCTCGGAATATTTCGGCCGCAAGAAAAGATTGCGTGAGCTGAAACCATGACCGATGGAGGATGGTCAGTGATATTGAGATCCTCTAGAACCCGATTACTTTTCTAGGACAGGTTGAACCAACTTAACTTCAAGAGGGTATTACCATTGACCTCATGAAAGCCTTAAATCGAAGGGCTTTGTGTGGTTTGACCGTGTTTCTAATACTTGTGTTTGCTATACCAGTGGTTTATCATGACATCATGCATCATAACATAGCATTCATGCTTCATTACACTAACCATTTCAAAGACCAAGGGAATTTATCTTTGTTCTGTTTTGCAGATCATGGCTTCCGTGCGTAGAAATACTATCTAAATCAGCTTTGTAGAGATACCTTCCCAACTCAAAGAGCTAGTATCAAGAGTTTCTGAAACTTCTATGTTCATTAAGAGACACGGTCAACTTCTCAGCCTGGTTACTTCAAACCCTGATGAACAGATGATGAGCGTACTTTTTCAGTTCTTCGATCCCAAGCATCACTGCTTCACCTTTCCAGATTATCAGTTGGTACCCACCTTGGAAGAATTCTCTCATCTATTGGGCATATCCATTCTTGAACAGGTACCATTCACAGGTCTAGAATAAGTTCCTAAGCCAGAAGTCATTGCTTCAGCTTTGCATTTGAAACGGGTCAATGTGGTATCCAATTGGGAAACTCGAAGCGGAGTCGAGGGTTTTCTAGCCAAATTTATGATAGACCAGGCTCAACTATTTTGGGATGATATGGAATTTCAAGCTTTTGAGGATGTCTTGGCTCTTCTTATTTATGGTTTAGTTCTCTTCCCTAATCCAGACTCTTTCGTAGATGTGAATGCTATCAAGATTTTCCTTTCTCGCAACCCTGTGCCTACCTTGCTTGGAGATATCTTGCATGCTCTCCATACTCGTACCATGAAGAGAAGAGGGACTCTTATGTGCTGCATGCCATTGCTATTGAGGTGGTTTATTTCTCACCTCCCTAAGTCTATACTGAAGAATGAAGAAGGTTTGGGTTGGTCGCACAGGATAATGTCACTCACTCATACGGATATTCTTTGGTGTTCCCGGGCTATGGAAGACACTGTTGTTATTGACCGCTGTGGGGGGTACCCTAATGTCCCATTACTTGGTATTAGAGGGGGTATAACTTACAATCCTTGTCTAGCTTTGCGATAATTTGGTCGTGCTCGAAGGGATGGTCCCCATGAGTTACTTCTCGAGGACATTATATTCGACTATAAGGATGATGCTAAGGAGCATCGTCGAAGGTTCATACGAGCTTGGAGCATGGTAAACATATCTGACCCCAAAGAGTTGGGACCGGAGTTGGGACCAAAGACTTCCCTTCCTATGCAGCCTTACCTCCAATGGGTCCGAGCTCATGCCCAGAAGCTTATGATGCCTTATGTGTCCGTATTACCAGTGATTATGGAGCCCACTACTGAAGACGACATTCCTTACACGGTTCTCTATCCTTACATGCCCACTGATCTTGGGGAGCTACAAAGGTCTTGGATTCAGCTGAAGAATGAGCGGGATACTTACCGGGAGCAGTTCCATGATCAAGAGAGGAAGGTTTTAAAGCTCACCAGGCAGCTCGAGGAAGAAAGAGTGCTCAATGACTATATCAGCACAAAGAGAAAGCGTCCATGGGACTTTTGATTTTTCTTTTCTAGTTTTAGATTTGTTTTATTTACTCCTTTGTAACCCCTTAAAGGCATGTTGAACCTTTCAAATTTAAGCTAATAAATTTTTGTTTATTTTGGTTTGCAAATTTAAATCTCCCGAAGTCTTTGAAATCATTACATGCGTATCCCATTATCATACACATAATTACAGGTACCACTACAGGTTTCTCATATTCTTTGCTGTTTATTTTAGCAGAAATGTCTTCCGATCAAGTCATCAAAGATCTTCAGGCACAGAACGCCCAGTTCCAACAGATGTTCATCAGTCTGGCAAAGGGGCAAGAGGATCTGAAAGCCCTCATTCAGAAGGAGAAGAAGAAGAAGAAGAAGAAGAAGAAGAAGAAGAAGAAGAAGACTGGTATTCTGAATATGGGCAGAAGGTTCGGAGAAAGGTTGAAGCATAAAACTGATCTGACCTCTTTATCCAAGGAAGGGGAGAACCAAGAGGAGAAAAGGACCCTAGTCCTGCAGTCTCCGACAATGATACTGATTATGATGATGAGCAATATCCTCCTGCTGAGGATAGATACAAACAGCTAGAAGACCGTCTGAGTGCTATGGAAGTTCAGAAGATACCTGGTTTGGATTTCGAAGAATTGGGACTGGTATCGGGAGTGGTCATCCCTCAGAAGTTCAAAGCTCCAGTTTTTGCCAAGTATGATGGAGTGTCATGCCCAAAACTCCATCTCTGATCTTATGTCAGGAAGATTCAACCCCACACCGCTGATAGAAATTTAAGGGTGCATTTTTTTCAAGATAGTCTGTCAGGGACTCAACTTGAATGGTTCTACCAGTTGGAGGGAGCCAGTGTCCAAAACTGGGAAGATCTTGTTGCTGCCTTCTATAAGCAGTATCAGTACAATGTTGACCTTGCTCCCACTCATACTCAACTCCAGAGTATGTCCATGAGTGCAGGTGAAGGTTTTAAAGATTATGCTAAAAAATGGAGAGACTTGGCTGGGAGAGTTCAACCCCCGTTGTCTGATAGGGAGTTGGTTGACATGTTTCTAGGGACGCTATCTGGTCCATTTTTCAATCACTTGATCGGCAGCTCGTCATCTGGTTTCACGGAGCTGATTTTAACTGGAGAAAGAGTAGAAGCTGGAATTCGGAGTGGTAAAATACAGAAGGATGCCTCCTCGAGTTCAACTAAGAAGCCTTTCACTGGTAAGAAGGAAGCCAGTGTAGTCTATAGCCCTAGGGGCCAAAGCAGATCTGAACACCGTCAAACGGTAAATGCTGTAGTGATACCAAGACTCGCAGTTGCTCCTCAACGCAACAATCAACAAAGGGTGGAAAGACCATAGTGGAAGTTTACCCGCATTAGCATGACATTGGCTGAAGTGCTACCTCACCTGCTGAGATCCAACTTGGCGACCTTGAGAGAGGCTCCTAAGAATCCAAACACTACCTCTCCCAGATAGAATCCCAACGCGCGGTGCGCCTACCATTCTGAGAGTCCTGGCCACGATACAAATGATTGTTGGGCTCTAAGAAACAAAGTATAAGACTTGCTTGAAGCCAAGGAGATAGAGTTTGATGCTCTAAAAAAGCCGAATGTTATAACTGCTCCCATGCCAAAACATGGTCGTGGAGTTAATGATGTTGACACTGATTTGTTTGTGACCTCTGTTGAAGAAATTTCTACTCCTCTTATGACTGTTAAGAAGAATTTGCTGTTGGTCAGTTTATTTCTGGGTTGTGATGCAGGTTGCCACATGTGTTCGATTATACTTTCTGGTTGCCGTTTGTTGAAGTCAGGTGTTCAGCGCCTGATGGATAATAAAGAAATTTTGTTCGAGAAGACTATAATTCTTGTTGTTCCAGATGAAGACGTTGCCATTATAACCATTTCCGCCAATCCTTCCAAGGTTTCCTCGAGAAAACCTGTTAGGATTACACTTGTTCAAAGAATTGCTCCACTGATAATCATTGTTCTTGGTCCCATCCCGTACAATTCAGACAAGGTTGTCCCATGGCACTATGGTGCTGATGTGTACTATCATGGCATTAAGCAAGATCCAAAGAATGAAGAAGCTGATACTGATGTCAGTAATATTGTCGGGACTAGTAAGGTTACCCGAAGTGGAAGGGTTTTCTCTCTTGAGATTGCTCCGAAGATCATCAAGCCTATAGTTATTCCAACTGCTACTCTAACCAGCACTCTTGACATTTTTCCTGTTTCTACTCCAGTTATTACCCCTGCTGCTGAGCCATCTGGGACTCGGGGCAAGGAAATTATAGGTGAGCCTGCCCGAACGGAGGCACCCAAGAAAATTATTGTGGAAGCCTCTAAACAAGAAATAGAGGAAATACTGAAAAACATTAAGAAAAGCGACTACAATGTGGCCGAGCAGCTGGGGAAGACCCCGTCAAAGATATTCATGTTATCTCTGTTGTTGTGTTCTGAAGCCCATGCGAAGGCTTTGATTGCATTTCTCAAAACTGCCCATGTACCGCAGGAAACTTCAGCAGACCAATTCAAAGATTGTGTGGCCAGCCTAACTGCTGACAATGGGCTAGGTTTTTCAGATACTGATCTGACACCGAAAGGAAGGAATCATAATGATGCTCTGCATGTCTCGGTTGAGTGTAGGGGCACCACTATAGCCCATGTGCTGGTAGATACCGGGTCTTCACTAAATGTTCTGCCGAAGAAAGCGTTGGACCATTTGGATTGTGACGGTTTGACTCTAAATCCTAGTAACGTCGTAGTAAGGGCTTTTGACGGATCAAAGAGAATGGTGCACGGGGAGGTGGACATCCCTGTCAAAGTGGGTTCTCAGACTTTTGGGTCCACCTTCTACGTGATGGACATCAGGCCGTCGTATTCTTACTTGTTGGGTCGTCCTTGGATCCATGAGGCTGGGGCAGTTACTTCCACGCTCCATCAAATGCTGAAGTATCCGGTGAAAGGAAAGATTATCACAGTGCGAGGTGAAGAAGAATATATGGTGAGTCACCTCAATTCCTTCCGCTACGTAGAGATGGATGGGGAATTCATAGAAACTCCTTGTCAGAATTTCGAAGAGGTCCCACAGATCTTGGCATCAACTGAAGTTACTACCAGCAAACCTCCATTGAAGATAGCTTCCGTCAAGGACGTCAGGGTTGTGGTTGAAGAAGGTGAGTGTACCAATTGGGGTCAACTCCCTGATTTCACTTACAAAACTGAAAATTTTGGTTTGGGCTTTACTACAGGGGCTCAAAGGGTTGTTAGGCATGCTCAGGCTGGAAGACCTCCTCTACACATCAGTAATCGGGGAATTAATGCAATTGAAGACAGTGAAAAGGATTCAGACATCGACAGTTGGATCTACCCAACAACCAACGGTGGACCGAATAACTGGACGGCGAAGGACTTCATACCTGTTTCTTTTATTTCGTAGTGATTGACTCATTTGTTTTAAGATTTATAATAAACAGTTTGAAACTTTACGGCCAAATGTCTTGCTTGAGGCACCTTGGCTTTGCTTGTGAGGGCTTATTATTTGTCATTTCATATATCATTAGTAAAGCATTGGACGTTTCTTGCATTACAAATTTTGCGACCATTGTTTTCCTTTTTTGTCTCTCACTTTATCAAAATAGCTATTCTCTTACACACACTCACGTATAATACTTAAGATCCATATCCACTCTGGATCCCATTGATAACAGCTCTGCTACTTCCAGTTATGACTTCAAAAATCCGATCAACCAAGTCGAGGACGAAGGTGAGGATGATTGTGAGGTGCCTGGAGAACTTGCTAGACTATTACAGCAGGAAGAAAGGGCCATATAGCCTCATGAAGAGCCAGTTGAGGTAGTGAATTTGGGTACAGAGGAAGACAGGAAAGAGGTTAAGATAGGTGAAAACCTGGAGCCTAGTGTCAAACAACGGTTAATACAGATACTACACGACTATGTTGAGATCTTCGCCTGGTCCTACGAAGACATGCCCGGTCTGGACACTGATATTGTGGTACATCATCTGCCGACTAAAGAAGACTGCCCTCCGATAAAGCAGAAGGTCTGTCGTATGCTCCCCGAAATGTCAGAGAAAATCAAGGCAGAGGTCATGAAACAGTTCGATGCAGGATTCTTAGCTGTCACTTCTTATCCGCAGTGGGTTGCCAACGTTGTTCCGGTACCTAAGAAGGACGGTAAGGTACGGATGTGTGTGGACTACACAGATCTGAACAGGGAAAGCTCCAAGGATGACTTCCCACTTCCTCATATTGATGTCCTAGTCGACAACACCGCGCAGCACAAGATCTTCTCTTTCATGGATGGTTTTTCTGGCTACAACCAGATCAAAATGGCTCCTGAAGACATGGAGAAGACAACATTCGTTACACAGTGGGGCACCTTCTGTTACAAAGTAATTCCTTTTGGGTTGAAGAATGCTGGGGAAACTTATCAGCGCGCCATGGTAGCTTTGTTCCACTATATGATTTACCACGAGGTCGAGGTTTATGCAGATGACATGATAGCTAGGTCCCAAACTGAGGAAGGGAACCTTGATCATCTCCAGAAACTGTTTGACAGGTTGAAGACGTACAAGCTGAGGTTGAACCCGAACAAGTGTACCTTCGGGGTAAGGTCTGGTAAGCTTATGGGCTTTGTTGTCAGTGATAATGGTATTCAGGTGGACCCTGCAAAGGTAAAAGCCATACAAGAGATGTCGGCTCCCCGCATAGAGAAGGAAGTTAGAGGTTTCTTGGGACGCCTGAATTACATTGCCAGGTTCATTTCACATATGACTGCTACTTGTGAGCCAATCTTCAAGTTGCTAAAGAAAGATCAAGTGGTAAAGTGGAATGATGAGTGCCATACCGCTTTCAAAAGAATCAAATAATACCTTCAAGAACCACCAATTTTGATGCCTCCAGTTGAAGGAAGACCTTTGATATTATACTTGACAGTGCTAGACAATTCAATGGGGTGTGTGTTGGGGCAGCATGATGAGTCTGGTCGAAAAGAGCACGCTATTTACTACCTTAGCAAAAAGTTTACCGACTGTGAAACCCGATACTCATTGCTCGAGAAAACTTGTTGCGCTTTGGCATGGGCTGCTCTCCGACTGAGACAGTATATGCTGACTCACACTACCTTGTTG
Source organism: Vicia faba (assembly GCA_948472305.1). Taxonomy (NCBI): domain Eukaryota; kingdom Viridiplantae; phylum Streptophyta; class Magnoliopsida; order Fabales; family Fabaceae; genus Vicia; species Vicia faba. Next base: position 175,836 of record CATIWC010001181.1, on the reverse strand, counting down.
ATATCAAAAATGGATCCAATCAAGTATATTTTCGAGAAGCCCGCCTTATCCGGAAGAATAGCAAGATGGCAGATGATCTTAACCGAGTATGACATCCAATACACAACCCAAAAGGAGATCAAGGGGAGTGTGTTGGCGGATCATTTGGCGCATCAGGCCGTGGATGACTACCAGTCCATGAATTTCGAGTTCCCAGATGAGAATATCATGTTGGTAACCGACTGCGAAGAACCTGGACTGGATGAAGGACTCGAGGAGGGATCCCGATGGTCTATGTATTTTGATGGAGCCTCAAACGCATTGGGTAATGGCATTGGCGCTGTAATCATATCTCCTGAGGGTTGTTATACTCCGTTCACTACCAGACTATGTTTCAACTGCACCAACAACATGGCGGAGTATGAAGCATGTATTATGGGTCTTCGAGCTGCTATTGACCTGAGGATTAAGTTCTTGAGTGTATTCGGAGATTCCGCTCTGGTGATGAGTCAGATTAAAGGCGAGTTGGATACGAAGCACCCGAATCTTATTCCTTACAAAGAGTATGTACTGACATTGCTCCCATACTTTGAGGAGATAATCTTTGAACATTTCTCGCGAGAAGAGAACCAGTTGGCGGACGCGTTAGCTACCATGTATTCTATGTTCAAAGTTAGGTGGGACAATGAAGCTCCCCAGATTACCATTGAGAAGCTGGATGAACCCGCACATTGTTGTGACATTGAGACCGAAGAAGTGGAAGATAAACCCTGGTTTCATGAGGTAAAGAGGTATCTTGAGGATCAAGAATACCCCGAGGAGGCATCTGTTAATGATAAGAAGTTTCTGAGAAGGTTCGCTGCGAAGTTCTTCATCAGTAATGGAATCCTCTATAAGCGTAACCATGACTCAACCTTACTACGGTGTGTAGACAAGAGCGAGTCAGAAAGGATCATGGCAGAGTTACATGGAGGCACTTTTGGAACCCATTCTAGTGGACATACCATGGCTAAAAAGATCCAACAGGCAGGATACTACTGGTCCACTATGGAAGCCGATTGTTATCAGCACTCTCGAACCTGTCATAAGTGCCAAGTCTATGTTGATAAGGTGCATGTGCCTCCAGTCCCTCTGAATGTCTTGACAGCTCCTTGGCCCTTTGCAATGTGGGGCATTGATATGATCGCCGAGATCATAACTACTGCGTCTAACGGGCATTGCTTCATTCTAGTAGCTATTGATTACTTCACGAAGTGGGTTGAGGAAGCTTCCTTTGCTACAGTAACCAAGAACGTCGTGGTGCGGTTTATCCGACACAATATGATTTGTCGATTGGAGTGTCAGAGAGGATTATTACTGACAATGGTACAAATCTCAATAACACAATAATCACCGAGCTCTGCAAACAGTTCAAGATTCAGCATTATAACTCTTCTCCCTACCGGCCGAAGATGAATGGGGCTGTTGAAGCAGCTAACAAGAACATCAAGAAGATTGTGCAGAAGATGACGGTGACATACAAAGACTGGCATGAGATGTTACCATTCGCTCTTCATGGGTACCGTACCTCAGCACGGACGTCGACATGGGCAACACCCTACTCTCTGGTATATGGCTTGGAGGCAGTCCTACCCATCGAAGTCCAGATACCCTCTCTCAGGATTATGAAGGATGTGGGTTTGAACGAAGATGACTGAATCCAAACCCGACTTGATCAGTTGAATCTAATCGATGAAAAGAGACTTACTGCTATCTGACATGGTCAGACGTACCAAAAGCGAATGATCAAGGCTTTTAACAAGAAAATCAGACGTCAAGAATATCAAGTTAGGGATCTGGTGATCAAACGCATCATACTACCGCAAGGTGATCCCAGGGGAAAATGGACCCCCACATACGAATGGCCATTTGTGGTTAAGAACATTTTCTCGGGAGGAGCTATGATTCTAACCACCATGGATAGTGACGACCTTCCTCACCCCGTCAATGCAGACATAGTGAAAAGATACTACGCATAATCAAAGACCCGCTAGGTTGACTAGCCTAGGCAAAAATAAGGGCTTCCCAGCGAACCAAAAGGGTTCTGGAAAAAGTAAGGGATGAAAATGAAAAAAAACTATAAACCCGGCAAGTCGAAAACCTGAAAAGGCGACTTGGGCAAAAAATGGTATCCTGGTGGACTGAAAACCCAAAAGGGCGGTCCAGGTAAAAATCAGGGATCGAAGCGTAACACTGTGTCTCATTGGATCATCTTGCAACCAGACTTCGGTATCGACTATCAAGCTCAGACAGCGCTAATCAATCTGATCCATCTTCGACCGAGCAACAAAGTGATGAGACGCTTGAAGATATAAAGGCAATAGCAGAGCTGGAACCCGATGGGGTCGTTTCACATAGCTGTTTTTCTTTCTTTTTATACGAGTTGTAATTTCTTTCGGCGGCGCTCTCTTACTAGGACGTCAGCCTCTTTGTACAAACACGCCTATTACAGGCCAATTTCAAAATCAATACAAGTCATTTTTTCGAAACTTCAATTTGTTTCTTTTTCTTTTACTGTTTTGTTTTGCAAGAACGTCCAATGATTCATTTTTTATATATGCATTTGAAAATGATTGTTGCTCACAAATATTTACATAAGAAACAAAAGACGATTACTCGTAATTCCAGAAATAGGGAAAACAAGAAGTACCAAACCTCACAGTTACTCTGCCCATCAGGTGCCGGGATAGAGCCAGCTTGAGAACATGAGTAGTGGTACATACACTCCCCATAGAGTAAAAAGTACCCAAAGACAGTAATGTTAGCTTTCCTGAATAGGACATAACTCTCCTCAGCTAAGGTTCACGATCGCGAGGGAGTCAGTAATTTTTCCCCAAGCAGAGTAAGCAGAAATTCAATCTTCAACAGAATTCATTATCACCAGCAACGGAAATTCATCCCCATCTGAGTTTATTTCTCCAAGTCAGCAGATCTATCAGCAGAGTATCTCCTCTCCAACAGAGTTATTCCCCGCAGAGTTATCCGCAGACAGGGTCTCTTCCGGCAGAATATCCATCAGCCAAATGGATGTGAATCCCCAGTTAGTCATCTTTGTTCACCATCCCTAACAGAAGCAGAGGAATTATGTTTTTTACTACAGTCAGGAATACCATTTCTCATACTCTCTAAACAGCAGTCAGGGATTTATTTTCCCATACTCAGATTATTATGTCAGCATTTCATGTTCATACATCATGACATATGCATACATTACATATAACATAATCTCAGTTATTTCGAGAACCTCATCACAATGCATCTCATGCATCGCTAATAACTAACCATATATTTCTTTCAGGAAAGACAGTTATTATCAACAATTTCCAGCAAGTACATGATCAACACTCAAATCTAAACCGAGTAATCGTGGGTGCGACCAAAGTAACCCTACTATCCAAGTTCCTTCTCAAGCCCTACTATCCAGGCTTTCATTGTGAAGTAACCCTACTATCCAGGTTCCTTCTCAAGCCCTACTATCCAGGCTTTCATCTCGAAGTAACCCCACTATCCAAGTTCCTTCTCAAGCCCTACTATCTAGGCTTTCATCTCGAAGTAACCCTACTATCCAGGTTCCTTCTCAAGCCCTACTATCCCGACTTTCATATCGAGGTAACCCTACTACCCAGGTTCCTTCTTACAACCCCACTATCCAGGCATTCATATCGAAGTAACCCTACTACCCAGGTTCCTTCTCACAGCCCCACTATCCAGGCTTTCATATCGAAGTAACCCTACTACCCAAGTTCCTTCTCAAGCCCTACTATTCCGGCTTTCATATCGAAGTAACCCTACTATCCAGGTTCCTTCTCAAGCCCTACTATCCAGGCTTTCATCTCGAAGTAACCCCACTATCCAGGTTCCTTCTCAAGCCCTACTATCCAGGTTCCTTCTCAAGCCCTACTATCCCGGCTTTCATATCGAGGTAACCCTACTACCCAGGTTCCTTCTCACAACCCTACTATCTAGGCATTCATATCGAAGTAACCCTACTACCCAGGTTCCTTCTCACAGCCCCACTATCCAGGCTTTCATATCGAAGTAACCCTACTACCCAAATTCCTTCTCAAGCCCTACTATCCCGGCTTTCATATCGAGGTAACCCTACTATCCAGGTTCCTTCTCAAGCCCTACTATCCAGGCTTTCATTGCGAAGTAACCCTACTATCCAGGTTCCTTCTCAAGCCCTACTATCCAGGCTTTCATCTCGAAGTAACCCCACTATCCAGATTCCTTCTCAAGCCCTACTATCCAGACTTTCATATCGAGGTAACCCTACTACCCCGGTTCCTTCTCACAGCCCTACTATCCAGGCTTTCATATCAAAGTAACCTTGTTATCCAGGTTCCTTCTCACAGCCTTACTATCCAGGCTTTCATGTGAAAGTAACTCTGTTATCCAGGTTCCTTCCCACATATACGCAGTTCACTTCCGCTTCCCAAACCGGAATTATTCCCCAGTAGAGTAACGGACAACTGAAGCTCCTAAAACTCTATTTCTCTCAAGACAGAGACCAGCATTCCCTAGCAAAATCCTCCTCAACAACAGGTATGTGGGTTCTCGTAAAGGAATCTCGTATGCGATCGACACCTCTTCGGATGGCATCTTTAAGCCCATCTCCGATAATTCTCTAGCAACTTTTGAATGGCATCTGTAAGCCCATTCCCGATATCACAAATCAACTATCACTTCATGCGAGTACAAATTTCTGGGCACTCTAGTGTTCAATCATCTTCCACCTTCAGATCACGAAAGGCAGAGCAGCCAATCTACATCTTCAGGCTTAAGAAGATTGAACAGGGGCAGTTGTTGTACCCCAAAATTTTCCCACCCATATTTCTCAACACAAGGCAAGTGGGGTCCCCAAATTGCTCAAGGAAGTTCAAGAGTTGACCAGACAAACTCTCTCCTAAGGCAGTATACTTCAAATTAGGGTTTCCATCTTCATCAAGATGTGTGAACCACAAAGGAATAAAATGATCATCGTTGTCCTAATATGTTCTCAAGATCATCAATGTCAAATTTCAAGCCTTGCAGAAGAAGTTTGCTCAGTCAACTGCTCAAATGCCTGAAAATCAACTGCACTAGGTCAGAAGTCAATTGTGGCCCACATACAGTCAAACTTCAAGATTTTTGGTCAACATCCTTATTTTGAAGTATTACCCATAATTTGATCAAGGGTTGATCATGATTCCTCAAAGATTGCTCACAATTCATCAAAACCCAAAAGTTGTTAAATTAGGGTTTTATAGGAAAAGTCAACTCACCTTTGACCAAGCATAACTTTCTCATATTTATCAGAAATGACCCATCCAAATCTCATTTTGAAGAGGATGCAATTCCTTACCATTCATCTTCATCTCCCAAGTTCAGAATATGAACTCACAAAAATATATTAATTTTGACATTATAGGTCCTTTTGAAAAGTCAACAAAAATACCTTTTAGGTCAAAGCTTCATACATGAACATGGAAGACTCAATTGAGATGAGACCAAAAGGGTTGCTTAGAGGACATCCTAATCTTTCTAAAAAGTACAAGAACACCTCTCTAGGGTCAAAATTGAGAGAGTTATGCATTGGCCAAGTTGACCATTTTTTCAAAATTGCCAAAAGTCAAATGTGATCAAATTTGCATTTTTTGCTAAATGGACCCAACTTTTTATGCTTGCACTCCAATTATAATGTGGTCCACGACTCAAACATTTATCCACACATTATTTGTTTCATTTTTCAATTTATTTTGATTTTTTGTTAATTAAAAAATGAATTAAATCAAATAATTGATGAATAATAGAAAAGATATGATTTGGTTTGGTTTTTGGACAGGTTGGCAATCAGAATATGCTAAATCATCAAGGCCAAAACGAATTAAGCATAATTGGTACAAGAAAGGGAAGATTTGGCTTAAAATAGCAAGTTTGCATATGGTTAAAGAATCAAATCAAATCTCATCAAATTTCAAGATTTGATACAAATTTGTTGACCTAATTCAGTCTATTATAAGGGCATAACAATTCCAGATCAAGAGGACGGGGATTGGAGGCGTGAAACTATCAGAAGAAAACTGAAACTTTGGACAAAAAGTGTGAGATCGAAATCCATCTGAGAGATGTCCTCAAGGAGTTTCAAGGCTAGCAATACATTCTTGGACATCTCAGGAAGCTTCTTCAATCGATTGCACGCCTCTACACGTCCAGAATCGCTCCTCATCACTCTCACGGTTTGCAAAATTATCCAAATCGATTACTGTAATTCTTGCATCTTTAGCATGTTTAAGTTACATATTTGTGTTTATCATCATGTTTGCAATGTTTCTGGATAGTTTGATTTAAGTTATAATTCAGGAACAAGCTTTAGCCATTGCTAGGGTTTCGTGCTCCAATTGTGGGTCTTGTGATTTTAGCAAAATTAGGCCTGATAATGGGTACCATGATGATCAGAGTTTCGAACCCAATTGATTCATGGTCCCCAAATTTAATTTATATTGCGTGGGTTTGATTATTGAATAACACAGGTTTTTAGCAATAGACGTGCGTCTGTAGGTAAAGGTTCAGAGCCTAAAACGACGGAAAGGGAAGAAGACAATAGTGTGTCATAACCTGACTGGTTGGTTTAAATTCTGGCGCATTTTTCTGGCCACTAACTTGTTTTCCAATATATTATTTGTTTTTTTTTATATTAACAAGTTAACATCCAGCGCAGTTGGTCAGAGGAAGGAAGTCAAAGTCTCATGTCCTGGGTTCGATCCTAGGCGTGAGCTTTTGGCGTTTTCTCCATTATTTTCACCAGATCCAGCAACATGCCTCATCTTCTGAGGACTGCCATCTTCTGGATCCATCTCCAGCAGGTTCCATACACCTCATCTTCTGAGGACCACCATCTTCTAGATCCATCTCCAGTAGGTTCCATACACCTCTCCTTTTGAGGACCATCATCTTCTGGATCCATCTCTAGTAGGTTTCATACACCTCTCTTTCTGAGGATCATCATCCTCTGGATCCATCTCCAACCAGATCCAATGCCAGCATATGCAAGTCCACCTTGAGTCCCCAGAAGATGGTCTCATGGGATAAGGCGCCAGACTCTGAGCCATCCTTCTGGGTTTCAGAAGTTCAGCACCCCTAGATCTGCTGACAGCAGGCCTATTTGGTTATTTCTACTATCTTTCTTTGATTTCTTTTCTTTAATTATTTTGTTTTGTTAATAAATACAAAAATTATTTTATTAAATTAATAAATCAAGAAAAAAAAGTCACAAAAAAGACTTATTTTCTTAATAAATATTATTTTTAATTAATTAGTTTAATTAATTTAAGACAACTTTAATTTCTTTCATAATTAAAAGCGAGTAGAAATTAGGTTTAATTCATTTGTGATTTAATTGTTTTCTCAAATAAAAGTCCACAAAAATTTCTTTCTCTCAATTAGGGTTTTAAGCTATTAATTACCGTCCTCGTATTTAATTCGTCGTGCGCTTGTTAATTATTTTGTCCAATATTTTATAACTGTTCGTGGTTTGTAATAGTTAATTTAGGGTTTTTATTTACTGTCTAAATCCCCGGTTTTTGGCTATGTAATTAATCCCCCTCCCTGAAGCCTTGTAATAGCGTAGGTTTATTTTCTCGCATTTTCAATTCCCGCAAATATTTAACTGTTTAGATGTGTGCTAATAGGATTGTATGGGAAGAATGCATGACAAATTAAAACGGTTAGAAAACCCTAATGTGCAAAGATAAATAACTGAAACAAATCACTCGCACATATCACTCTTAGGGTATGCTCTCACTTCGGTTGCCTTCGGTAAACGAACATTAAACATATGGTGTCTTAGTGGTTGCGCTCCTGTCTAAAAAAGATCAAACGTCCCCTTCGAATGTTGCCTCGGAAATGTTGTCTCGGAAATGTTGTCTCGGAAATGTTGCCTCGAATATGATCTTAAGACTCTAGGGTTATTACTAAGGTGTCCTAATATTGCTTTGTGACCGTACGTCCCTTTTGAATTGACCCTTACAAATCCAACGACGGTGCTACCTATTTCTCAATAGTAGGATAGCGCTGTCTAAAAGGAAACAAGAATAGAAACGATCTTTTTTCGAGTAGGTAGATGCTAGTAGGTACTTGCTCAAACCAAAACTTTTCACACTTACACTTTCCAAACAAATTTTCAAAATAACTTCGTCACACCCTTGAAGACTGATACAAGGGTTATCACGAAGTAAAATATTTTTCAAAACAAAGCACAAACACAAGCAATTTAAAAAATGAGCAAGTACCTAAGAGCCCATGTAAAACCATGGATAGAAAGGGTGCTACCACCTTCCCTTTCTATAATCTACCCCCCGTACTCAGAAACATCTCGAAAAATGATTTTTTCTGTACTTTTTTCCTTTTCGGTTGAATGAAATAAAAGTCAGTGGCGACTCTTGCTTACCGCGACATTTTGCAAACGCAAAACACAAACCAGTATTAAACAGTCGGTTCTGCCACCGTATCACAGTGTGCAAAGAGGAAGTGAACACTTGAGCCATCTTGAAAGCTTACACAAACCATAAACATATCAGTAACACAAAAGAAAGTGTAATAAACAAATGGAAACTTGTCTCTAATTACATGTTAGTAACCAAATTTCTCAATCAAAATCACCATATGGATGAATGGAATAGCAAAGCAAGAATCATGGTTCAAATATGCAACAACATTCAGTTGTGAATTAACAAAGTGAGTGGTAAAATATGAATTGCAACTAAAAATATCATGAAAGCTTTCAAGTTCTCAAAATAACTTCAATCACATTATAACTTCAATGAATAAACCACACCACATAAACCATGAAAGAGATGAAAATCCAATCACTAAATCATCATCAATATCCAAAATAAAGTGATTCTCATGGATGTAAAAGAGATTAAAGCTCATGAATCGAAGATGATAAAAAGGTTTTCACAACTTTAAACATTCATTTCATTCATCAAAAACAAAATAAATTAGTATTAAGCTCGTGTGCTACTTGAATCAAATTCAAAACATGCAAAGCAACAATTCAAACAACGTTTTTATCATGTTATGAGCATCCGGGCAACAACAATGAAACACAATGAGCTCAATAATTCCATCTCAATTATATTCAACACAATAGAAACAACAAAGCAATGCCACAGCCAAAATTGTTCATTTAGATTTAGCTTAGAGTTACAACATATACCATCAAAATTCTTTCAGATTTAACCCGAATAACACAAATAATTACATCCAAAATTAATGTTCAGAGATAACACAAATGCTATCAAAATTCATTTAAATTTAACTCAAACAACACAATATCAACATCAAATTTCATCATCAATTTAACACCAATCCAAAAATTATCAACACAAATTCATTCACATTTAATGAACACAAATTAGGAATTAAATCAAATAAAAATAATGAAGGTAAGAAGTTACCAAAACTCATAAAATAGAGATGAAGTTGTTGTTGTAGCAAATGATTTCGAACTGAGGGAGTACGTGGCTCAGAGGTGCTCGTGGGAGGTTGAAGCAAGTGACTGGGTGGACTCAGTTGGTCGGAAGAAATTGGAAGGTTGAGCGGAAGTTGAAGAGGAGAGTGACGTCCTGCTTCTGTTTTTTGTTCTTCAATTGATATCTATCTCACTCACTTTTTCGTTTTCCACTTCAATATGATACCACTACTTTTCTAATAAACTCACCAAAAGCTGCTACCTCCATCGTATCTCTATCTACTTATAACAACTACTTAGGTTTTCAATTTTTTTTAAATGGAAAAAATGCCCCTTTGAAAAAACTAATTACAAAAATTAAAAGATTAAAAATTAATACATTTAAAAATATTTTTATTTTTTATTTTTCTAAATAAAAAAGGAGACTTGAAATAATCAAAATGATAAAAAAAAATACTTAATTAACAAAAAAAAAAATGAACTCATTAAAATAAACTACAGGACATCAAGTTTAACAAATAGACTGCAAATAACCAAAATCAAAAATAAAACTAAAATAAAATTAAAATAAAAATATCCGACTGCACAAACGTTGATAATTAAAAAATAAATTGCAAACTGCACTGAAAAAATAATGTGAACTTGTCGGGTATGAATAAATGTAGAAAATTAGAAAATCGTATAAAATCATATTTGTGTGAAAATTTGTACCAGAAGCTGCTACATACCGTAGCAGTTGCTACGGGGTGGCCGTAGCAGGCCCTGGTTTTAGTATCATGCATGTCATCAGATTTTGTTTCATGTGTAACTTGAGTTTCGTAACTTCGTTTGAGGCGCAGTTCAAAGTGTTGGAATTCTAACACGGAGGACTACCATATGATAATGTCCCTAGATGTTGAATGTGTACTTAAGGTCATGAAATTGATGAAAAATATGATGTTTATAGCATGAATATTGTTGAGATGATTGATGAGTATTATCAAGATGATTGATGTGTATCATTAAAATAATTGATATGAATGGTTGAGTTTTGATTGATAAATATTATAGAGCTAAATGATATAAGTCTTGGGTTTATTGTTGAGAATTTTTGTTCAGAGATGAACCAGTGTAATGGCCTTGCATGGCAATGATTTTATGTTGAGTTGTGATGATTATTATGCTGGTGCGTTCGGTTCAGAGATGGAATTGATTGTTGTGTGGCCTATATTGGCAATATTATGCTGAGTTTTGGTTCAAAAATGGAATCAATATTGAGTAATGCAGGTGGAGGTTGAGATGAACCTTGTATATTTTTATGTATTATTCATTCATAATGTAGAGAGGTGATAGGTGGGGATTCGTGTAACACCCTATTTCTCGTATTTCTATTTTAATTGGATTGAAATTGATTTTTATTTAATTATTTGGATGCTTTTGAATTTTATGGGATTTATTGAGAGTGTAAAGAATTAGTTAGAATTTTAGATCATTTTAATTAAATAAATAAATAAATAGAGAATTTGAAGAGTTAGGGTAAAAATAGAAGAATGAAAGTATTATGGTGAAAAGGAGCAAGAGCCATAAGTTAAGGGAGAAATTAGAATAACCAAATATTAAATTAGGTTTTTTGATTAAAAATGGATTAGAGAAGTTGAAAGTGTCAGTGCGTGAAAAACCAAGAGAAGTGAGAAGAGCCACTAGGAGAAAAAGGGATTCGGAAGAGAAATTCATCATTGGAGAGCTTGATTTCCTGAAAAATAAGGTAAGGGGAGATTACTCTACTACGGGTGTATATTATATGAAGGATAGAGAGAGATTCTCACCCTCCTCTAGGTTTTGTGTCAATCTTCTCCATGGTTGAGTTTATGTGCTTTTGAATGAAGCTATGTGAAACCTATCCTAATTGTTGTGATAAGTATGAATTTATATACTGATTTTTATGCTAAAGTCGGTGTGCCTCAATGTGTATAAATTGTTTGAGTTGTCGTTCATGTTTTTGTAATTTAGAATGATAAACATGTTGATGAAAGGAATTCAACTTGTGATTTGGTTGTGAATTCAGTGATTAATTGATGTAATAAATATGGTATGATATATGTGTGAATATGACGTATGTTTGATGTGTAATGAAATTCTAAGCGCAATGGTTTTTACGGAATCAAAATTGGAGCTTCGGAAGTCCTATAATGATAGAATTTGTGTTATGTTTCTTGAGATCTGGGCGACCTCGCCTGTCGAGACATCAGCTCGCCTAGCGAGCTGGACAAGATGGTTGCCTGGCGAGGCTGATAACACAAACGTAACTTGAATTTCGTGACTCCGATTGAGGCACGGTTTAAAGCTTTAGAAAGCTAACACATAGGACTGCCTCATGGTAATGTCCAAAGATATTAAATATGCTTAAGAAATCGTGAATATCATGATTTACTCATGAAAGCGTCGAGTTTTCGTTTGTCGACTCGATTTTTTGATATCATTTTGTGTTAGAGAATGTTTGGTACTATTTAGAATTGATTAATAGTGTTGGATACTGTTTGATGTTGATTGATGTGTTATTATTTATTTTATAATGATTTAAATAATTAATGTTGATTTTCATAGAGAAGTGTCCATGGAAGGGTGAGTTGCTGAGGTGGATTGTGTATGGTTCGAAGTAGAACCAGGGGTGATTATTACACTTGAATGTTGTTATTGCATTATCATTGCATCATATGTGTCGTTGGTGTTGTGAAATGACGAGTTGTTGATTCAAAAGAGGGGATCAGTGACGAGTTTCGGGTTCGAAGAGGGACCTGGTTCAAAGATGAACAGTTGTTGAGTGGACAAGATCAATAACAAACCTCTGATGTCCAGAATCGGTACCATATGCATATAGAGTTGAGGTGTTATCCTATTGCATACATGTTAGCATTATGATTGATGATCATTGTGCGAATGAATTATCTGTTTTGATGATTGTTATCGTTGTTTATGCTACCCTTTTGGATCTCTTACACCGTTAACATACTTGAGGGTATTCTCACCCCCTGCTTTGCTTTTTGTGTTGGATTTATGCATATGATGCAGATACTCAGGTAGAGACCGAGGAGTCTTAGATGTTGCCATGTGGAAAATGAAATTATGCCTTCTTCGTTCTTCGTTCTTTCCTTTCTGCATTTTGTTTAGTAGTTGTTATTGCTCTGATAGTGTAACATTGAGGATGAGATTGTTATGTTTTTATTCTTCTAAATGTTGAGTTTTTATTAAACTGATGTTTATTTAATTTAAAGTAAATCATGTTGAGACGGTGAAATGTTGTTAAAATGGTTTTATACTTTCTACTATGATATGTTTAACTTGTGAAGATGTTTTATGTGAGAATGTGTGACACTTTATTGATGAAATTAAACTCTGATTATTTTATAAAATGCGTGTCAAAGAAATAGGGTGTTACATAGTTGGTATCAGATCCTGGTTGGTCCATCTAACCAGGTTTTATGATGTTATATGTTCCGTTGTATGCGACATATGTACGAACATTGTCGATACTTGTTTCTTTTTGTTTCTTAACCGGTTGCTAGCAGGAGAGAGATTGAAACAAGTGAGGGAAAAGCTTTTGTTTCTATGAGATGTTTCAAGTGAGGAGTGTTGGTTTAGCATGCCGCTGCTTGCACAAATGCAGGTTTTTCGATGAGACTGATATTTCCCAAACCCGAGGAGAGAACGGATTCGAGATTCATGTCTGAAGGTCAGGTTGAGATGTCTTTAAGGGGGGAAGATCAAATGCTCTTGGTGTTTGCTTCCTTGAGAGTGGAGAGCAATTTTGTGGCTAGTGATATGCTTGTGGTGTGTGAGTTTCCAGATTTTTCCTCCTAAAAATATTTGTGACTTGCCGTTGGAGTGAGAAGTTGAGTCCGCAATAGATTTAGTACCTAGTACTAGTCTTGTATTGATGGCACCTTATATAATGTTTATGTCAGAGTTGAGTGACCTAAAGAAATAGTTAGAAGATATATTAGAGAAGAAGTTTGTCAGAACTAGCATTTATCCATGGGGAGCCCTAATTTTGTTAGTTAAGAAGAAAGATGCTAGCATGAGGTTGTGTGTTGACTATCGATAGTTAAATAAGGTTACTATTATGAACAAGTATCCTCTTCTGAGAATCGGTGATCTTATGGATCAATTAGTTGGAGCTTGTGTATTTAGCAAGATTGACTTGAGATCAGGTTATCATCATATTTGATTAAAGACAGAAGATATATAGAAGACTGTGTTTAGAACTTTATAAGGTCATTATGAGTATTCAGTGATGTCATTCAGTGTGTCTAATGCCCCAAGTGTATTTATGTAGTATAAGAACATGAGTTTTCATCTTTATTTAGATATGTTTGTTATTGCGTTCATCGACGACACCTTGGTGTATTCTAATTCAGATGTAGAGCATGTGGGACATCTGCAAGTTATGCTAGAGGTTTTGCGATAGAAGAAGTTGTATGAAAAATTATCCAAGTGTGAGTTATGGTTGTGAGAGTTGAGTTTCCTTGGTCATCCAATATCAAGTGGTGTGTTTGAAGAAATTAGAGAAGGCCCGAAGTTGGACTTGGGATTGATTGATCGGTTGGTGTTAATGAATCAAGGTAAAGAGGTGGGTATCATAATAGACGAGAATGGAGTCATGAGATTCAGAGATAGAGTTTGTGTACCCGATTTACCAGAGCATAAGAAGATAATTCTTGAAGAAGGTCACTGGAGCAGTTTGAGTATTCATCCCGGGGTTAAGATAATTCTTGAAGAAGGTCACTAGAGTAGTTTAAGTATTCATCCCGGGGCTACTAAAATGTATCAAGACCTTTAGAAGATGTTTTGATGGCCATGTATGAAGAAGAAAATCTCAAAGTTTGTATATTCTTGTCTGACTTGTCAGAATTTGAAGATTGAGGAGCATCAGAAGTTGTCTTGATTGATGCAACCGCTAAGCATTCTGGAGTGGAAGTTAGATATCATTTCGATGGGTTTCGTGACGAGTTTTCATAAGACTTTTAATGGAAGTGATTCTATTTGGGCTGTTGTAGATATATTGAATAAGTCAAATCATTTCATTTCTATAAAGATCATTTATCCTTTGTAGAAGCTAGGTGAAATTTATATTTAGAAGATTGTGAGTTTACATGGTATTACTTCGAGTATTGTTTCAGATAAATATTTGAGGTTCATGTTGAGGTTTTGGGAGAGTTTGCAGGGAGAATTAGAAACCAAGTTGAGGTTGAGTTATGCTTACCATATGCAAACAAACAGTAAGACAGAGAGGATGATCCCGTCTTTGGAAGATTTGTTGCGAGCTTGTGTTCTTGAGCAAGGAGGTGCTTGAGATAATTATTTTTGTTAATGAGTTCACGTATAATAATAGTTTTCATTATAGTATTGGGATGGAACTGTTTGAAGCTTTGTATGGTAGAGGTGTCAGACACCTTTGTGTTGGTATGAATCTGATGAAGGTGTGGTGCTTGGACCAAAGATTGTTCAACAGATTACTAAACAGGTTTAGATTATTTAAGAGAAAATGAGAGCTCCGCGGAGCATATATAAGAGTTATCCATGATAAGAGGATGAAAACACTTGAGTCCCAAGATGGGGATTATATGTTTCTGAGAGTTACTCTAGTGCTTGGTGTTGGTCGAGCATTGAAGTTGTAAACGCTTACGCCTCATTTTATTGGTCTGTATCAAATTCTGCAGAGAGTAGAAGTAGTGGCCTATAAAGTTGCCTTACCGTTATTTCTTTTGAATCTTCATGATACCTTTCATGTATCTCTATTGCGGAAGTACATTCATGATCCTTCTCAAGTGATTCAAGTGGATGATGTGCAAGTTAGATAAAACTTGATTGTTAAGGCATCGCCCTTGAGGGTAGAGGATCGGGAAGTAAAACACTTGAGAGGTAAATATATTGCATTGGTGAAGGTATTGTGGGGATGATCTGCTGGTGGAAGCGTGACGTGGGAGCTAGAGAGTCAAATGAAGGATTCATATCTAGAGATATTTCCTTCAGGTGATTTTTGAAGGCGAAAATTTTCTAAGTGGGGGAGAGTTGTAACACCCTTTTTCTCGTATTCCTATTTTAAATGGATTGAAATTTATTTTTGTTTAATTATTTGGGTGCTTGAGAATTTTTTTGGGATTTATTGAGAGTGTATAGAATTAATTAGAATTTTAGATAATTTTAATTAATTAAATAAAAAGAAAAAAAACGGAATTTGAAGAGTTGGGGTAAAAATAGAATAATGAAATAATTAGGGTGAAAAGGACTAAGAGACCATAAGTTGAGGGGAGAAATTAGAATAAACAAAAGATTAAACTAGGTGTTTTGATTAAAAAGGGATTAAAGAACCTGAAAGTGTCACTACGTGATAAATCAAGAGAAGTGAGAAGAGGCACTATAAGGCAAGGGCTTGGGAAGAGAAATTCACCATTGGAGAGCTTTCTTAGTTGGACATTAAGGTGAGGGAGAGATTACTTTACTATGGGTGTACATTGTAGGAATGGTAGAGAGGGATCCTCACCTCCTCTAGGTTTTGTGCCAATTTTCTCCATTGTTGAGTTTATGTGCTTTTAAATGAAACTATGTGAAACCTATCCCAATTGTTGTGATAAGTTTGAAATTATATACTGATTTTTATGCTAAAATTTTTGTTCCTCTGTGTGTATAAATTGTTTGAGTTATTGTTCATGTTTGTGGAATTTGGAATGATAAACATGTTGACGAAAGCAATTCAATTTGATGATTTGGTTGTGAATTCAGTGATTATTTGATGTAATAAACATGGTATTTTATATATATATATATATATATATATATATATATATATATATATATATATATATATATATATATATATATATATATATATATATATATATATATATATATATATATATATATATATATATATATATATATATATATATATATATATATATATGTGTGTGTGTGTGTGTGTGTGTGTATGTGTATGTGTTTGTTTTATGTGATGAAATTTTGAGCATACTGGTTTTTATAGAATCAAAATCAGAGCTTCAAAAGTCTTCCAATGGTAGAATTTGCGTTCTGGTTTTTGTAGGTCTGAGCGATCTCGCCTGGTGAGTTTTGCAGAATGGTCGCCTGGAGAGAGCTTTCTCAATGAGCTATTTTGTTGCCTGGAGAGGCTAACAGCACATGGTTGATTGAAAATGATGTAACTTGAGTTTCGTGACTCCGATTGAGTCAAACCTTCAACTAGAAGAACATCTTCCAAAGGTGGGAGGCCAGGACAAACTAGTTTCCCTTTTCCTATGATATTTCCTTTTGCACCATTACCAAAAGTAACATAACTAGTATAGGAGTTTACCTCTTTCAAGTAGTTATTCTCTCTTGTCATGTGTCCGGAACAACTGATATCAAAGTACTAGTCTTGACGAGAGGATGCTCTTAAGAATATGTGATCAATATGACTTGTAGTTGCCTCCTTAACTTTCTAGATTTGTTATACACGATCCTTTCTTGATGACTGCTTGGCTGGTTGTTGTTTATGTGAATAACAGGGTCTACCATGCAATTTGTAACAGAAGGGTCGAATGTTCCCAAAATTTCCATAATAGTGACATCTCCAAAAAGGTTTCCTGAAAGGACTTATGCGCTGATAGTAATGTCGAGAAGGTTGTTTTGGCATGTAGTCTAACATATGGAATTCAGTTTTATATTCAAGAGGAACACATTTATTTCCCTCATTCATATAATTGTAATCAAATTCAATGCCCTTCACATCTCCATACATTTTTCCTACACCCAGGATTTCATCAAGATTCTCTAAGCCACAGTTTAGTATGCGAACAGACTTGGTCATGCCACTAATCTTAGAGTTCAAAAGAGTTACTTCTTCCCTTAAGTCAACAATGATTTTGGTGAGATTGGCTTTCTTTTGAAGTAAGATAGTTATTTTAGATTTTTGTTTCTCACTAGACTGGAATTCTTATTTCCATTTTACATATAACAATCTATATGCTTTAGAAACATCATCATTTGAAATTTCTTCATCGCTAGATTCACCATTGTTGTGATCATTTGTCTTACAACCTAAGCAAGCAGTTAATGTAGTTACAATCTTAGGCTTTTCATCATCACTCTCCTCTTCAGATTCTTCATTTGAAAATTTAATAGTGTATCCATTATTCTTCTTTCGAATGAGGTTGGTACATTTTTCCTGGAAGTATCCAAAGCCTTCGCACTCATGACATTGTATCCCCCTGCTTTTGTCCAAATTGTCTTCTTTTTTTATCCCGCGATGGGATTTGAAGCCCCTTAAGTTGTTAAGAACTTTGTCCTTCAATTTTGTCTTGACATTGTTCCTGGATCATTTGTCAAGTCTTTTTATTACTTTTCCAAACCTTTTTGCAAGTAATGCAATAGAGTTGGACAATTTATCATTAGTATCCTCTACTTCTTTCTCCTTATTATCTTCCACGTCAACTTTGAAAGAAACACATTTACTTTTCTTTTCACTTTTGTCATTGATAGACATTTCAAAAGTTAGCAATGAGCCAGTGAGTTCATCTACTTTGATCAAACTAATGTCTTGGGCTTCTTCTATAACAATAACTTTCATGTCAAACTTCTTTGGAAGAGATTTGAGGATTTTTCTGGCCAGTTTTTCTTCAGGCATTTTTTCATCAAGAGCAAACAAGTTATTTTCTATGTCACGAATACCAATATAGAAATAAATTATGGTTTCGTCTTTTTTCATTCCCAGGTTCTCAAACTTTGTGGTGATAAGTTGAAGTCTTAACATGCAAACTATTGAAGTCCCTTCATGAGAAGTTTTGAGAATCCCCAAGCTTCTTTGGCTTTAGTAAAAGTATTGATGAGGCAAAATACATTTTGGTCAACTCCATTGAACATGGCATTAAAAGCACGAGAATTTCCATAAGATTCATCTTCTTCTTCTTTGGCCCAATCTTATGTTGGCTTTATGGTGACCATTCGATGTGTCAATCCTTTGATGATTGCCTTCCATGTTTTTTTTGTCCATGGATTTAATGAAAGCAATCATGCAAGCTTTCCAGTAGTTATAGTTTGTGTCATCTATAATAGGTAGTCAGTTAATTGATCATCCTTCTTTATCATTTTCCATTTGAACACAACTTAGAGATTTCCTGGAGCTCATCCAACCAGAACAGGGTTCCTGCTCTAATGCCAATTGAAAATTTGTATGTTCGTGGGAAAGATGTCAAACACAATGTTCTAGACAATGTGTATGACAAGATTAATGCAGAAAAAAATTAAGATACAGATAAAGTAAATAGGGCATACGAAATTGGTAACCCAGTTTGGTGCAATATCACCTATGTCTGGAGGGTGTGAAACCAAGAAAGGAAACCACTCTTAATAGTAAAAGTACAAATTGGTCTTAGATGACATTTTCTAGTTTAAGGAATTTTTCTTAATACTGTCGTGAATATTTATTTGGGACTCTCCCTAAATATGAGACTCCTATCATTTCTCTCAACCATTACCCCTAGTGTTGAAACAATTAAAAAATGTTTGAATGGTGAAAACTATTACAACTAAATAAACCAAACTTTATTCCTTTATATATCAAAGATTCAACTGAATAGAGTTTCACAATTTAAACATTCAAAAACACAAAGACTCAACTACTATAAAATGTCTTATAATATCTCTCAAGGTCTGAGTCTTCTGTATGAAGAACTTCTCCTTAAATAGAAAAACTTCCAGCTATATATTGGCGTTAGGATTTTTGGACTCCTTGCGGATGAAGTAACAACTAAAAACACATCTTCAAAAAGTGATTTAATTTTATTCATAATCTATGTTAAATTGAATCTTTATCAATCTGATTTGGTTTTGACTTTGATCTTTTTAGGAATTCTTTCCTAATCCTAAAAAATGCAAAACCTCATTGATAAATATGAAAACAAATAACGCATGTGATTTTGTTACAACATAGCCGGTCTTTGAGGAAAAATAGTCACTACAATAAATAACGCTTTTCATGACAAAGCTTTTACCTCAACCAAAGAAAAACTGATGTAAAATGCCAAGGCGCACCATCTTTTATTATTTATAAAAATAAAAAAACCACATACTCCCTCGGTTTTTAAAATAACCGAGGGGAAAAATAAATCAGAACACGCTTTGAATGTCAATTATTGCAGTTTATGTTTTTATTTGCTTATAAGTGTAAACTTAATAATCTAATCCTTCGATTTTTGATAAAACCGAGGGATAAAATAGTCAGATTTTACTATAAAAGTACTCGTTAAACAAATTTTATCCTAATCCTTACTAATATGAAGCCACCCGAAACTCGCAAGCATCATTATTTAGGATGGATTGCAAGATAGAAAAAATCTTCAATGTTCTTCTATCTAGAACAAAACATTTTTTGTCCTTGCAATCTATCTCACATAATGGTGTTGATGTTGTTGTTGTATTTTTGCTCATTGATAGATTTCAAGTGTAGAAAATCATTCTTGTTTCAAGTTACACAAAGAAAGGAGCTTAACCTTTGAAAAGTTAAACAAAGAAGGGAGCTTAACTTTTCAGAAGATGGATATCAGCAAAAAATAAAAATTCCCTAGCATCTTGCATGGGACCTGGACAATCTTCGGGAGAATTAAATCTTGTTATCATCGAATATTTGTTCCATACAATGTATTTTTAATAATCTAGATAACCTATGTAATTTGTAAACAAATTAATGTATTAATATTATAGGTAAACAATGTAATGATTTTCGTTTAAAAAAGAATTAATCTTATCCCTCAGTTTTCTTTCAAAACCGAGAGGTAAGAGAGGCTAATATTTTAATTTAAAAAAACTTATTCACCTCGGTTTTTGAAGTAATCGAGGGGATAGTTAAGCATTTTTTACTATATTCACCAGCCTTAAACAAATTTTTGTCATCCATTTAATGGTTATCAATGTTTAAGACACTGCCATTAGTGATATGCGTGAAACCTAAGGGACATCCATTATAAAAGCATGTTGAATATTGAAAATATAACCTAAATGAAACATGATGCGCTTGAAACCAAAAGACCCTTATTTTTTTGTTAGCAGAAAATTCTCTATGATGGATTGCAAGAGCAAAAAATTATTTTGTTTAAGGTTTTGTTTTCGATAAATATTTTTTTGAACAGAAAATCATTTATTTATCTAACCCTTATTTATCTAACCTTTTTTGATTTATATCAGAGGTAAATGTAAGGAAAAACCATAGAAAATATTTGGCACTCAACATTTTCTCTTCCCTGCACCAAACATTTATTTAAAGATCTAAAATCTAGATCTTGATGGAAATTAATTTTTAATGTAATAATCTCAATAAATAATGTAGTATTATGAGTAAAAAATATACTTTGTAAACAAATTAATGTATTAATATTCTGGTAAACAATGTAACAATTAAAAAAAATTAATCTTACCCCTCCGTTTTATTTGTAAACCGAGATATAAGATACGTTAATTATGAAAATAATAAAAATGCAGCTATTGGGATTCGAACTCATGTGCGTATAACTTTACCTCTCGGTTATTATTCCACCGAGGTGTTAAGTGACAACTTTTCATGACGCCTTTCATTATATTGCTTCATTAGCCAAGATAAAACGCATTTCGCATCTGATGATAAAAACACTTTTTGTAATAGTGTATTCCAGGATGTGAGGGACATCTTGCTCCAAATCTTTGCCTCCTGTTTTAAGTGCATAGAGACCAAATATCTCAACAATATGTCATAACATCTTATATAACATGTTACATATAAAAATGAGTCAATCACTTGTAATAATATATATTGGTGATATTTTAAAGATAACAAACATTTGTATAAAGAGAATTATGATTATGATCTTATTTGTTATTTTATATGTGCTATTCATTGAAATAAATAAAACATATATGTTTAAATGTTATCATCAATAATATGAGAGAAGTAATTATTTTCATGTTTATTATTAAGCTCATTAAAAGAGAAAGAAAAAGCACATACTAAAAGAAAAGAGGTTATTTCATGTTTGAATATCATAAAAATCTCTAAATAGCATTATTGTAATTTTGCACCATCAAAGAGGATTAGTTTTTTGAACCAACGACAAAGTAATAATTTTATCCTCATCCAAGAGTATCAAAATGTTACATTAAAAAATATTAAATTGCAGTTTTGTAAATCCACTACAAAGAAAAGCATCAAGATCCAAATCAGGAGTATCTAATTTTTCAAAATGACAATTTTGTAAATCTGCTTTTACAAATAACACTAGAATGGAAGAATTATAATTTAGAGTATATAATCATAGCAATATGGTATCATTGAAGCTTAAAGTGTCAAGAAACCTATTAAACACTCTTCTCATTTCTCTCTAACACAATAATTTATTCCAAAAAAATCTCAAGAAAAGAAAAAACCATCAATCATTATTTCCACTAATTATATTCTTAGAATCATCATTTCTAAGAGCATTTGTCATAAATCAAATCCTCATAAATAATCATTTGATGAAGATGTGAAAATCTAATACTCTTCACATCTCACCTAACCATTCAATGCAAATCTTAAGAGAAAGAAAAACTCTCATATCATTCCAAAATAATTTCCTTCTAAAATCATTCACTTGTAACCAAGAATTAACATGTAGAAGAGATTTTCTTAAAACCACAACTTCTAAATATTTATTTATTCGTGAAATTGTGAATCTGATATTCAAATCAAATTTATCATATCTTTGTCTATCACCAAGTTACTTTGAACTTGTATGATTGTGTAAGCTTGTTGAAGCTTAATAATCAACATTGTAAGTATGGTGAGGCTAAAGAAAAATACATCCTGGTGTAAGAAAACGATCTAAAAAAATATCAATCATTAAGTGGAAAATCTTACAAACTATGACGACTGGAGTAGCTAAGTTTTGTCAATCGGGATAAATCTTTACAACTATCTTTACTGAACAAGACTCCATCCATATCTCTACTAGTAGTTTTGTTAAATATTTTTTATTTTATCATTTGTTTGACATGCTCATTTTAGATAGGTTTTCAGTCTTAATAATAAACAATAAATGAGGGTCGATTAGGCTCCTTCCTTTCCACCGCATAGTTGCGTTAGTAGGTACTATATGAGCCCTATATTCCATGCATCTAACTAGCTCGCGTAGTTCAATGGTTCAATCGAAAAACCCACTTGTTGGAGAAGAGCATAGTGCGCTTTAGGCGCTAAGTGAGAAATGTCTTTTTATTCTTTCGTTTCTGTTTATTCATTGATTTTAAACATAGAACTAGTTTTCTTATTGATTCCAGGTGTAATGCTATATATTGTTTTCAGGATTATTGACTGACCCCATAAACCAGCACGAGTCTTTTCAGCATGTTTTTTTTCTCACTCACACATTTTCTGGGAAACTTCCCAGAAGGTCGTACATCCAAATATCACTCCAAGTCAAGGACGCTTAACTATGGAGTTCTTATCTACTAGGTGTTTACAGTGATTTCTGGTAAACAACCGCTAGTCCTCCAAACTATCAAATAATCTTAATGACTGTTATTTAATCTCTCTGGTAACTTGCAGGATCGACTAGATTGATCCTAGGATGTATTGGTCATTTGGGTAATTCTCATTATAGAACTGATATTCATGGTTGGTATTTAGAATGTTGTGTAGGTGTTCAACTTACTTCGATTACTCTATTAAAGATCTAATGACATGATCAAGTAAATGCGTGCGAAACTAAATTGCATGAATAAAGTTCAATTGTAAAGACATGTAAAACTGTAGAAAAGACAAGTAAATGACTTCGAAGCATAAAAACATGTAATGTAAAAGCGTTTCTGGAATGTAAAAGATTCAAAATATGAAGAAAGCGTTTAAATGCAAGAAATCAGTAAAATGACTTTAAATGAAAAAAGGTATTCGAATGATAAAAACATGAAGATAAAGGCATGAAATATACAAAAGTTTCTGAAATGTAAAGGATTTGAAATGGAAAGGAAACATTTAAATGTAAAACATCAGTAAAAAGACTTCGAATGAAAATATTTTAATGTAAAGGCTTTTAAATGATATTGACATGAAGATAGAGGAAAAGACTGGAAATGATAAAGAGTTTTATTGAATCATAAACACTTGGTGTTATCATACGTACATTGTTCGTGCATTCGTTTCCCTAGCCATGTGGTATTTTGAATGTTTTCTGAATTTTTGTACAATAGATATGACACACGAAACCCTAATGCTAAGACTTCTATTTATACTACTTCGACCATAACGGTCTTACTATAAGATCCTGCCACGTTCAGAACATGCAAAGCAATGCCCTCCTCTAGCTTCCACGCGTCTTCGAATGCTCCAGCGCATATATTTTAAATTTCGAACATCCCGCTTGCGTTTGAATTTCAAATGTTTTGGCACTCTTCGTTTTGAACTCATTTCTTGGACACAGCCTTGTTACCATTTCGAGACTTCTTTGAATATATCTCCATAACTGTGACTCGAAGCTCAGAGTTTTGACATGCCCATTCGAAGCACTGCTTCTACCATTTCGAAACATGACATCCTTCTTTATTCCAATCGAAACGTCTAATTTGCTTCGCTTCTAATAATATCATCAAAATCTTCAGCCAACAAAATTCCCCTTTAAAATATGTATTTTGATTCCTTTGAGAAATACTTATTTTAAACATACATGCAAGATTTTGATGCGACCTTTGAATCATCGTAACATTTATTGCACATGACTCCAGTCACGTCAATCATGATGCTTTTCAGATTCCTTAACCGCCTTGAACCATTTCACAGCATGGTGCAGTTACGAACAATGATTATTATTTAATCACGCCTATTACCAATATTAACTTTTACGCCACCTCCTTCTCAATCCAAACCACGACTACCACGTATCACAATCTTACTCAGTGGATGTTTAAACTTCCACACTATAAAAACCCATCAACTTAGTCTTTTGTTTTTCTTCCCACATTCTGAATCTTTTCTTCCTCTCTTCTCACCGAAACCCTAAAAACTTCCAACACTCTTCAAACAATGTCTTCTTCAACTTCATCTCAACTGAAAAAAGCTTCCAAAAAGAAAGGAAAGAACACAGGAACCATAATGGAAAGCAAGGTTGGCACCTACCAAGGTCAGTCTGTTCTTATTCCTCAGATGATCTCAAAAGAGAAGGAAATGCTCTACGCATCCCAGGTACTAATTCCTACTAACGCCGCTGGCAAGAGGTTAGCTTTAATGGGCCCTCTTACAGTCTTTGAAATCTTAAAAGACACCAAAAAATTTTTCCCTGTTTGTTATAATTTTAAACCTTTGTTTAATAAAATGGATACCCCTAAGACAGGGGAGTCTTCTGATTCGACCACCGTGGAAAATCCAATCATTCCCCCTAAGGACCCTTTTGTGCTAGATTATGTGAAGAGTAACTTCAAACCATTTCGATCTTGCCCCACCTCTGACACAGCCTACCACAACTGGTTTACTAAAGTAGAAGCCAAGAAATCCCAGTAATGGGAAGAATTAGGCATTTACAACTTGATTAAACTATCGAAACCAGGCTTTACCTATAGCCACCCATTATTATTCGCGTCCTTATATTTCTGGGACAGTACTTACAATACCTTCCATCTCCCTGGTGGAATGATTACACCCACCTTTTTTTACATAGCAGCCATTACTGGGTTATCACCAATAGGAGAAACCTACATTCCTGACAATGAAGAGCATTCGAGCATTATTGACTTCGAAGTCAAGTTAGCTAGCTTTTCAAAGTTCATTAGCCACTATCACACTGAAGAAGACAGTGTGTCAGATGTGGAACACATTGCTTTCCTTACCTTATGGTTATCAAGGTATGTCTTTTGCAGCAGGTCCCTACAGGTAGCCAGCAGGTTTATTCCTCTAGCTAGAGATTTACATGAAAATCAGAGGGTGTGTTTAAGCGAACTGCTACTTGTTGATCTTTACGAAAGTTTAAGATCAACTGTCTCGAGTTTGAAATCTCACACCTCCAAAAAAATCCTGCTAGCTGGCCCTTTCTGGTTACTCCAGTTATGGCTTAATGCCATGTTTGAACCTTCACTATCAACTGCCAACGCTATTGTTGAACAGGATCCAGAAATAGCGGATAGAATCATCGAAGGCACTAGGCTGCGAAGACTTACCCCAAACGATGATAAGGATGACTTCAAAGTTCTCTTCTCCAAATACATAATGATCTTCTCCAAGAGACACAAATTCGAAGAGACCATGGCGCCCTTTGCCTCAAGGACTCATGGACCATCCTGGTTCACCATGGCTCTCTCAGAAGCAGTCAAAAGCAAAGAAATTCAAGATGTATGGAAAGCCTTTTTGCTTCCCAGACTAATCTCCTCACGAATTACTCCTGCTAAGAATCAAATCTTCCTTTTTGCTTATCAACCCAACTTCGTTTCGAGACAATTTGGCTTCTGCCAACTAATCCCTGAACCCCTATTCCAAACAGAAAGTGCCATCACCTCTGGGCGAACCTTCAAGGCAAGAGAAGCCAAACTACAACAGGAACAATACCAAGGCTTTGCCCACTTTGAACTAATACCTTTCGAACCTACACACCTCACAGCAAAGGGTTTTCTGGAATGGTGGACAAAGTTCTATCAGTCTTATATGTTCGATACCCTCACTATTCAGCATAAACTAACTGATGCGTTCGATGTGCAGGTACAATCCAAGAAAGGTATGTTCACTCATGCCAAAGAGATTAGGGCTTTTCAAAATTATTTCGAAACTACTTATGATCCCACACACTTGGAATCCACTGTGCATCAAGCGGCTGAGACCTTGAAGGAAAAATTCAAAGAAAAAATTTCTAAGTTAAAACTTCCTTCAGGATTGTCACCTGAGGATAGGTATAAGTTGGCATTCGAAATGCATCCACCTAGATTTCCCAGATTACCTACCTCAGAACTGGCTCTGGCTTGGTTTCCTCCATACCCTTGGTGGTTCACTTGCAAAGAAATGTTCAAATATCTTCAAAAGAAACCAAAGCCATCTGAGACTGTGACATGGGCTCGACATTGGCTCCACGATTTCCCAGGACATCTTCGCTATGACCTTTCTGCCATGTCGATTAAATCTGATCAAGGCGCAGGTGCGAATGCTTGGGAAAATCCCAAATGTTTCTCACTTTCTAAATTTTTAACTTTTGCCTTAATTGTTTCGATTTTCAGCCATCAGGATAAAAACTGCTGCTTCAAAGTCAAAAGAGGGAAGCGCCTCCCAAACATCTGTCGAAACCATTGATAATGTGACTCTATCCAAACCAATAACAACTGCTGCAACAACAACAACAACAACACCAGTAATAACCAGTGCTCCAACTCCACAGGTAATCACTTAGCCTTGAAGTTTCGAATACACTAATGTTTCATGATTTGTATCTAACTTACTGTTTAAATCTTTTCAGACTAACAAACTCCCGCCAACCACTCCAAAGAAAAGAAAAACAAACACTACTGGGAAAGATCTCAATGATGGAGGGAATTCACCCACTGCTTCAAAGAAGAAGCAGAAAAAGGAAATTTCTAAAAGTGTTGTACCAACTAGTGTCTCTGGACTCGATTCCAGGGATGCTGCTCCCTCAACTAAATCCAAAAATCCACCTTCGACCTCCAACGTAATGTTGGAACGTATAGATGGCAACCTATCTTCTGAGAGTCCACAGGTAAATTGAACTCTAATTTTTAACAAAATAATTATTCATTACCTTGGTACATGCTCTTAACATTCTTTGCCTCTGTAGGACATTTTGAATCCAGCTCTTACCACTTCGACTTCTCCATAGAAAACTGCTGCTCCCATCAACTCTTCTCCTCAAGGGGACTCCAGCAACCTGGTGCAGAACAAAGGATCCTCCAATATGGCGGTCCTGACTGGGGCTTCAGAGCAGCAAGATGACCAGAGTACTTCTCCCCCTCTAAAAGAAACAAATGAAGCAACGCTTCATGAATCTGCAGAGACTTTACAAAAGACTTCTCTTCAAAAGTCCCCTCTTGAAACCCTTCAAGAGGATCCAAAGGACATTCATGCTGAAGGAGAGACATCTGATTCTGATCAAAGAAACGAAGAATCTGCAGAAGAAGGGTCTGAGGAAGGAGATGCCAACAATGGTTCGACTGCTGGGACTGAGTCAGATGCAAATAGCAGCGAGAACGAAGATATCGAAGTGGTGGACTTGGATGACAATGAAGAAGATAATGAGCACGAAACGAATGAAGGTGACGGTGACGCGACCAATAAACCCATGGAAGTCGAAATGGATGTGACTCCCTTGCGCGCGGAACTCCCTCAACCGTCTCTATCCCGAATGACTGAAGAGGAGCTTGCTTTCTTAAGACGAAATGACCCAATTGGGTACATGAAGGCGAAGCTAGCTCAAAGGGATATTCCACCTGCTAGGGCTGGTACAAGTTCGACTAGCCATCCGTTGCCCACAGATGATAGAATTGTACTTCTTAACAGGATTAGGAGAACAATTCTTGATGTGGATTTGTTCGAAGTGCTCAAACAGGATAGCACAGCTTGCTACACTATGAAGGAGCTACTTACAAAAGTCAACCTCGCTACCTGCTCTTTGCCAGTTAGCACTATCTTGTTCGATCTTCAATCTCTGCTAGACAACGTGACTGGGTGCCTTCTCCAAGATGAATTTGCTACCAGAAAGGTCCAAGAAAAATGAACTGCAATGGATGCTGCTTATGAGCATGCTTCGAAACTCTCTCAAGAAGCTGAGGATCAAGCCATGCATCTAAAGCAAGTAAAAACTGAATATGAAGCTCGAGCTGAGTCCATCCTTCTCTGGGAAAGGAAAACTCAGGAACTTCAACAGAAGGTTAAGGAGGCTCAAGAACAACAATTATCCTACGAAACCAATACTGCTGGCAACCAATTCGAAGAGCTCCTCAACAAAGGACTTGCAGAAATGGAAACCGCAGAACAACTCAAGGGAGAAGTGGCTACCTTAGAGGGAGCAAGACGTTTTACTCAACAAAGGCTTGAGTCTTTTCGAAGTACCTTTAACAGATTGAAGAATAATGCCTACTTTTAAATCTTAGTGTTGATTAGTTTTGTAATTCGGTCCTTGTATGTAACATCTGAACAACGCCATTTTGGCAATCCCCATATTACCATTTTGGCATTTTTATGATATTTTGATTACGTTGTTATTATTCGAATCTCCTGCAGGCGTGGCTTATATTTCTTTAAATATTTCCCATTAACCTTTAGGATACGTTTATCATCCATCAACTCTTCAATTTCATATGCATTGTTTGAAAATACCTTTATTATTCAAAAAGGTCCTTCCCAATGAGGTGACCATTTACCTAACGTTTTATTTTTCTTGTCCATGGGCAATATGACTTTCCAGACTAAGTCATTAATAGTGAATGCTTTTCCCTTCACCCTTTTGTTATATGTCCTGGCCACTCTTTCCTTTTGTCTCATCAGGATTTCCAATGCATGCAATCTAACTTCATCCAACTCAACTAACTCATTCATCATCATTTCCCAATATAATGCAGCTGGAATTTCGTTTTGTCTTTGAATTCGAACTGATTGTAGATGAATTTCTACTGGCAGAACTGCATCATGACCAAATGTGAGTTAGAAAGGTGTGGTGTTAGTAGCTTCTTTAGGAGATGTTCTACAGGCCCATAGTATTTGGTCCAAAGTTTTGTGCCAGTTCCTTGGCTTTTTACCAATATGTTTCTTGATTAACCCTATTATCACTTTATTAGCTGCTTCGACCTGACCATTTGCTTGAGCATAATATGACGTTGATGTTAGTAATTTGAACCCCATTTCTTGAGCAAACTCTTGCATCTTTCTACCAGTAAACACAGAACCTTGGTCTGTGGTTATGCTCTCTGGCAATCCGAACCTATAGATAATTTGTTTCTGTACGAACTCAATAATAGCATCTTGATCAGCAACTATCAATGGTATTGCTTCGATCCACTTGGTAAAATAATCTATTCCTACCAAGATATATTTATGTCCTTTAGACGAAGCAGGATTTATTTCTCCTATTAAATCCAATGCCCATCCTCTAAAGGGCCATGGTTTAATGATTGAATGCAACTCACTTGCAGGAGCATGTTGAATCCCTGCATGCTTCTGGCATTCTTCACACCCTTTAGCAAAGTCTATACAATCTTTGAGCATACTGGGCCAATACATGCCATATCGAAATAACAACCATTTCATTTTATGACCTGCTTGATGTGCCCCACATGCCCCATTGTGGACTTCTTACAATGCTAAGTATGCCTCACTTTCTCCTAGGCATTTCAGTAATACGCCTTCTTGGGTCTTTTTGAACAATTCATTCCCCATGAGGACATATGACAATGCTCTATATTTTATCTTCCTATCAACATTCGAAGTTGGATTTGTTAAATAGCTCACAAGTGGACTTCGCCAATCTGCATCTGATAAGGTGTCTATGGCTAGTACTTCGAACTCTTGTTTCTCAGCATAACCCAATTTCATACTCTCTAGATCTGATGGTATGAATCTAGTAGCCATAATTCTACCTCTTAATTCGACCAGATCCTCAAAGTTTTTGGCAGAAACTTTATAACCTGAAGCCAACTGTGCTAAGTCATTTGCATCCTGGTTTTCTACTATTGGTATATGTTGAATATCCATATATTCAAATTTTCTAAGTAGCCTGTTAACTATGACGAAGTATATCATCAGGTTTTCCTTTATGCATTTATACTCCTTTGTTATTTGCTTGACCACTAACTCTGAGTCTCCTTTAATTTCGACTCTAGTTGCCCCCAATTCCAACAAAGCTTCAAGTCCAACAATAAGCGCTTCGTACTCAGCTTCGTTGTTCGAGCAACGAGGACCATCTAATTTATACTTGAATTTTGTTGGAATTCCTTCAGGAGAAATTATGAGGACTCCAACACCACTACCATTCCTGTGGGTCGAACCATCAAAGTATATTTTCCATGGTTGCATTTCAACATAACTCATGACAGTCTGTTCAACCAATGAATGGTCCACAATGAAATCATAAATTACTTGGCCTTTCACAGCTTTTAAAGGCATGAAAGTCAAAGAATATTTTGTTAAGGCTAAAGCCCATTTACCAACTCTTCTATGCATTATTGGTTTCGAAAGCATGTGTTTGATAACATCGAAATGAGATGAAACATAAACATCAACATGCTTTATATAATACTTGAGTTTCATACAAGAAAAGTACAAACAGAGACATAGCTTTTCTATATTGCTATATTTAGTCTCTGCATCATTCAATACTCTACTTAAATAGTATATGGCTCTTTCGATGCCATTGCTATCTTCTTGTGCTAACATACTACCTATACTAACTTCAGAGGCAGATATGTACAATCTCATGGGCTTTCCCCATGAAGGTGGAGACAAGATGGGAGGCTGAGAGAGATATCTTTTTATCTTGTCAAATGCCTCCTGATGGGCTTCGTTCCACTCGAAGGCTTGGCCTTGCTTCAAACGACTCAACGGAGAGAAAGCTTGGGTTCTTCCACTCAGATTCGAAATGAACCTTCTGAGAAAGTTAATCTTCCCTAGCAAAGATTGCAGCTCCATTTTTGACGTAGGTGCTTTCGTCTCCATTATGGCTTTGGTTTTATTTTGGTTGATCTTAATTCCCTTTTTATGAACCACAAAGCCAAGGAAATCTCCAGCCTGCTGTTGGCTGAAGATTTTGATAATGTTATTTAGAATTCAAAAGAGTTAAAAATTCTGATCGAAATGGAATTAAACGACATATTTCGAAGTTGCAGAGGCAGTGTTTTGAATAAGTGTGTCAAGGCTTGAAGCTTCGAACGGTGATTATGGGAACATATCCAAAGGGGTCTCGAAACAACAGCGAGGCTAGGTTTGGGAAGAGCGTTCGAAACGGAGAAACACCAAAGCATTTAAAATTCAAATGGAAGCGGGACTTTCAAAGTTTGAAAGTTATGTGTTGAAGCATTTGGGGACACGTGGAAAGATGAAAGAAGCATTGTCTTGCATGTTCGAAACGTGGCATGATCCTATAGCGAGACCGTTAGGGTCGAATTAGTATAAATAGAAGTCTTAGTATTAGGATTTCGGGGTGTCATATCTGTTATACAAAATACTCAATAACATTCAAATTACCACATGGCAAGGGAAACGAATGCAAGAGAAATGTATGTATGATAGCACCATGTATTTCTAACTTAATGAAAGCCTTTTTACCATTCCCAGTACTTTCCTCTTTTCTTTTTGTCGAATAACATTTGCAAGTTTCCTTATTCACTGTCTTTTCATTTCAAAGTCTTTTTCTCAAAGTTTTACGTTTTACTGCTTTCTTTATGTTTCGAGCACTTTATATTTCAGAGAACTGTTACACTTTCAATACCTTTACTTTCAAGTATTGTTTTTCAAGCGCATACTTTTACTTAAGATCATTTATAGATTTCTTGCGTTAAATGCTTTCTTCACATTTTAAACTTCTACATTCCAGAAACCTTTTATGTTAAATGTTTTGCAAATCGAAACCATTTACTTCATCTTTCATACAGTTTTATATGTCTCTTCAATCAGCATTACAATTAGCATTTATTCGTATAACTTAGTTCTCATATACATTTTGACTACATTTTTAAACTCTTAGAGAGAGGGATCGAAATAAACCAAACACTTGTACAATAGCAACCATGAATAATTGTTCGATTGTGAGAGTAACCTTAATATCCAAGGAGTCCTAGGATCAATCTAGTCGATCCTGTGAGTTACCAGAGAGATTGAATAGCGTTAACAAAGATTATTCGATAGTTTGGAAGACTAGCGGTTGTTTACCAGAAATCACTGGAAACAAATTGGCACACCCGGTGGGACCAATAGTTGGATATCAGAATTAAGGATTGTCGAGACGTAGCCATCCCAAAAACGTAGGAACCTAAGAAGTTTGCTGTTTTATGAACCTGAGAAGTGGTAAGATAACCAACAGCAACCAACCTCTATCCAGAAGAAAACGTTTGGACAAAATGTCTAATTCAGACAATCAACAAGGAAACCAAGGTGACCCACATGCAACAGGCACTAACGCGTCCATTTCGAGCGGAACATCTAATGTAATCCCTTCGAACGCACAGTCTGTTGCATCTTCAACCAGTAACATAGCCACCAATGGAGCAAGTGGCATATCAACTAACAGTTCGATCATAGGAAATACTGGAACTATGGGCTACCCTGGGGGATTTGTTCCACCACCAGGAACACAATCCCATTTCGCCACACCATTAACTAGACCACCCGGTTTCGATGGGAATAGAATTAGAAGTTCTTCTTACGGAATGCCAACATCTTTTATGGCAGGTTTACACAATTCCACATCGAATTCATCCCCACAACTAGGATCTGGGTCTGGGGCGAACCAATTTATGACAAATAACCAAGGGTCAGTGGGTTATAGCACGTTGCCTATCCTAACCACAGATAACCAGTTGGCTTTTAGGCAATTGATGGATGACAGCAACCACAATATGATAGGGGTGTTAGCGCAAACCATGCAGGAAATATTTGCCCTAATAGTTCAGAATGTGACTGTGACGAACAGGGAAAACGCTGACAATATGAGTCGAATAGCAGACTTCTTTGCTCCCACAGAAAGGCGTAGGCAGAACCAGGCGGGATTTCGAACAAACATGCCTGTTATAGAACAGATTGCTAACGACCCAATTCATAGACCACCCAGAGAAGAAGCTAACTTAGGGGCCAGAGCACCAAGGTTAGAAGCCCCAAAATTCCGGGCCCACAAAGGGAATTTATGGAACCAGGGGCAAGGATCGAAAGGCCAGAAGCCCCAGAATTTCGAGAAGAACAACCTAGGGGAGTTGTTTTGGTTGGTCGAAATCAAGATGCCGATGCCGTCGTTCATAGGATTCGAAACGATAACATCTTGGCAGAAAATAACCTAACCACCATGATAGAGAGGATCATGGCCCAGAATGGCCTCAATACGGGAATGAGAAGGCCAAATTACGCTTCTCCTATATTGGATTGTATAATGCATACTGATTTACCAAGGGGATACAAAGTCCCTAAATTTACAAAGTTCGCTGGGGATACCAACGAGTCAACAGTCGAACACATAGCGAGATATCTAACCGAAGCGGGAGATATAGCCAATAATGAAGATCTCAGGATCAAATACTTCCCAAGTTCCTTGACAAAAAACGCCTTCACTTGGTTTACCACGTTGCCTCCTGGGTCCATTGACACTTGGACCCTTTTAGAGAGATTATTCCATGAACAATTTTACATGGGACAATCGAAAATAAGTTTGAAGGAATTGGCCAGTGTTAAGAGAAAGTTCACTGAACCCATAGATGATTATTTGAATAGATTTAGGCTGTTAAAATCCAGATGTTACACAGTAGTGCCTGAACATGAGTTAGTCGAAATGGCCGCTGGGGGGTTGGATTATTCTATTCGAAAGAAATTAGATACTCAGTATTTGAGGGATATGGCTCAATTAGCCGATAGGGTTCGACAGGTCGAAAGACTAAAAGCCGAAAAAGCCAGAGTCTTTAAGAATAGTAAGAAAGAAAGGATTTCCTATGTTGGGACTGAGGAAGTAGAAGAATATCCTGAATTCGAATTCGAAGAGGTCGAAATCGACCTCGCTGAATTAAAACAGGCCCCGCCTTACTCTTGCAAAATGTTAGTTCCCACGAAAGGGAAAGATATTGTTGAAAATGAGAAAAGTGACAAGTTTCCAAAGAAGGTTTATACCTTCGACGTCACTAAGTGTGACGAAATTTTTGACTTACTCGTCAAGGATGGCCAACTAATTGTGCCATCAAATGTCAAAATACCTCCCTTGGATCAGAGGAAGAAAAGGGGATTTTGCAAATATCATAGTTTCCTAGGCCACAAGACCTCACAATGTTTTCTTTTCAGGGACTTGATTCAAAACGCGATCAAAGATGGCAGACTAAAGTTTGCTGATAAGATGAAGATGAAAGTGGACGAAGATCCTTTGGACGTCGCAGACACCAACTACTCCGAGCCTGCATGCATTGGAGAGGTCAACATGGTGGAAACTGATCAAAGCGACGCCCTAACAGGAGAGAAGGACACTGGAGTCGAAAACTGGGTGATGGTCGAAGTCAGCGAGGAAGTCACTGAAGACATCCAGAATACGCCAGACACTTCGATTGTTGCACTTGTGGCTGTTGCAGGAGAAACCCAGGCTACTGAAGGCCAAGGGAATCAAAACGAAGGATTGACACAAGTCACTGAGGGCTTGAGGCTGGAATTGGAGAAAATCCAAATTACGCAGCCAGTTCCCCTTCAGAAGGAAATATGGGACACTCTAGGGGAACCCAGTGGAAAATTTGACTATCTGGTCAAATATTCTGCCCCAGAAAGTTCGAAGGTCCAGATCGAAGATATAAAGCCCACAGGATGGGGCGATGACGAAACTAAAGAGGGGGATGTGGAAATAAATATGGTGGATATGGAAAGACCCCGTTCTGAGATGGAGGAAGTGGAAAAATACTTAGAAAAAGAAAAGCACAGAATGGGGGATAATCACACTGGAGATGCTACTCTCAAAGACTATCTCATGACATGCCACAAAGGAGATCCAGGCATGATATTGTGCCCTAGGTGCAGCATCCTCTGCAACCAAAGAATTGCTGCAAATTTCGAAAGGGTACAGAGGGCTCGAACTGGCAACAATTGGCGCCAGGATAACCAACTTTTTAGGTGCTATCCCAAGGCTGGAGAGAGTCTGTTGGAGTTTGTTTTTCGCTGCTACAAAGGGGCAACTAAGTGCTTGGTTTGACCAAGGTGTTCTGCTGTGTATGACCAAAGCATGGCCAGGGCCTTCGAAACGATCCCCTTCGCCCCTTGCTGGAACCATCAAGAAACTGCCCAGATGGGCCCGCGTTTTGACAGCAGATACAAACAGCGAAGACCTGATAGCCCTCACCCCAAAGTTGCTCGAAGGGTGACTTTCAAACTCCCTGCTGAAGTGCCAACCGATAGATGGCTACAAGTCAGAAATGACAAAGGCAAAGACAAATGGAGGAGTGCTGAACGAAATGCACACCATGCTGTGACATACAGGAGGCAATTCAACACACAAAAAAGGGAGGAAGTGAGATTAGAGAATTACAAAGGAAGGAACCCCATGTCAAGATCCCAGTGGCGCAGACAGCAAAGGATTCGAAAGGCTGAGAGAGAAGCTGTGGCAAACAAAGGGGATACTTCAACGAAGATACAAGGTGAATCGAGCACCAACAAACCAAAAAATCAGACTGAAGAGAAACCTCCAGTCAATAGGAGGCTTTTTTCTGAAGACCAACGAGACGAACCAAAGGAATACACTCCAGGCCCGGAAGAGGACGAAGATATGATAACAGATAACTTCGAATCGGAGGGGGAGTCTTCATTCAACCTGAACTGTAACGTGGTGTCTGTGCTTCCCTGCGAATTTGGGCAGGAAACCGAAATCAATGAATATGAGGAGGAAGACACCACAGATTTAATGAAACATAGGCCCGTGTGCTACTACGTGATGGACAATGGGGCTGTTGAGGAACAAAATGCGTTCTTCGAACGTCCAGAGCCTGCAATGAAGAATCATCTCAAGCCACTTTTCATTCGGGCGAAAGTAGGTGTCCATGGTGTGAACAAAGTTCTAGTGGATGGGGGTGCTGCAGTCAACCTGATTCCCCATTTCATGCTAAAAAGGTTAGAGATCCGCGAAGGAGATATCAAGCCCCATAATATGGTTCTATCCAAT
The DNA here is from genome assembly GCA_948472305.1 of Vicia faba. Classification (NCBI taxonomy): domain Eukaryota; kingdom Viridiplantae; phylum Streptophyta; class Magnoliopsida; order Fabales; family Fabaceae; genus Vicia; species Vicia faba. The sequence goes on along the minus strand of CATIWC010001181.1, from coordinate 139,533 downwards.
TATGAGGGAAAAGTGGGCAAAACACTGGGGGTGGTCCAGTTGGAATTGACAATAGGCTCAAGTTGCAGGCCCACCATGTTTATGGTTATCGAAGCCAAGGCCAACTATAACCTACTGCTAGGAAGAGAGTGGATCCATGGCGTGGGGGCAGTTCCTTCGTCAATGCATCAACGACTAGTTCTGTGGAGAGATGACGGAATCGTGGAAAACATCGAAGCAGACCAGAGTTACTTTATGTCGACTGTCAATTTAGTTGACAAAAGGGATTATGATAAAAATCTGGCAAAGATTGCTCCATGTGTTCCAAACGATGAGATGAATGAAACTAGAAACGCCCACTACTACATGACACTTCGTCATGATGGGCTTTACTGGGATAGAACAATAATTAGTGAAGAAGAGGAAGTTGAAGGTGCTATACAAAAACGGCCAGCAGGCTGGGACTTCGACAACCTTAACCATGACTGAGTCTACCTTCTTCGAAAGGATTTCGGCCTATATGGCTGAGAATGAATCGAAAGCGGCCTTAGAGGCTGAAATAAATGAATCAACTGTAAAGACGAACGAAGTTAGTGGGGGGGGTTCGAAATGCTCACCCATCAAAGAGTTGGAGATGGATCAAAGGTTGGATGCCATCTATGACAAAGAACCCTTAGGCTTCGAAAGGGACCCCATAAACTCAGGTGTCAAAATGTTGGCACAGGACCCGCTCGAAGAAGTCAACTTAGGGGATTAAAAAACGAAAAGAGTAACTTACGTAAGTGCTAAACTTAGCCCAGGCCTCAAGGGAAAAGTGATCGAAGTCCTTAAGGAAAACAAAGATTGTTTCGCATGGGATTATGATGAGATGCCTGGTTTAAAGAGGGAGTTGGTCGAACATAGACTGCCAATCAAAGATGGCAAGAGGCCCATCAAACAAACTCCCAGAAGATTCGCACCAGCGGTTCTCACAAAAATTAAAGCTGAGATCGAAAGGTTGTTGCGCTGCAAATTCATCAGAACAACAAGGTATGTTGAATGGTTAGCAAACATAGTACCTGTTATTAAGAAAAATGGTTCTTTAAGAATTTGCATAGATTTTAGGGATTTAAATACTGCAACCCCTAAGGATGAATATTCCATGCCCGTGGCAGAAATGCTAGTAGATTCTGCTGCAGGATTCGAATACCTGAGCATGTTAGATGGATACTCTGGATATAACCAGATTTTCATTGCTGAAGAAGATGTTGCAAAAACAGCATTTCGTTGCCCAGGAGCCTTAGGCACCTACGAATGGGTGGTGATGCCTTTTGGTTTAAAAAATGCTGGGGCAACTTATCAAAGGGCGATGAATTCAATCTTTCATGACTTCATCGAAACCTTCATGCAGGTGTATATTGATGATATAGTCATCAAATCTATATCTGCAGAAGCACATTTGCATCATTTAAGCCAATCATTCGAGCGAATGAGAAAACATGGCTTAAAAATGAATCCCCTTAAATGTGCATTTTTTGTGCAGGCTGGAGATTTTCTTGGTTTTGTGGTCCACAAGAAAGGAATTGAAATCAACCAGAACAAAACCAAAGCCATAATGGAGACGAAAGCACCTGCGTCAAAAAGGGAGTTGCAATCTCTACTAGGGAAGGTTAACTTCCTCAGAAGATTCATTTCGAACCTGAGTGGAAGGACCCAAGCTTTCTCTCCGTTACTTCGTCTGAAGCAAGGTCAGGCCTTCGAATGGAACGAAGCTCACCAGGAGGCGTTTGACAAAATAAAAGAATATCTTTCCCAGCCTCCTATGTTGTCTCCACCATCATGGGGGAAGCCCATGAGATTGTACATATCTGCCTCTGAAGTTAGCATAGGTAGTATGTTAGCACAAGAGGATAACAATGGCGTCGAAAGAGCCATATACTATTTAAGTAGAGTGCTAAATGATGCAGAGACCAGATATAGCAATTTAGAAAAGCTATGTCTCTGTTTATATTTCTCTTGTATGAAACTCAAGTATTATATAAAACCTGTTGATGTTTATGTTTCGTCTCACTTCGATGTCATTAAACATATGCTTTCAAAGCCAATAATGCATAGTAGAATTGGAAAATGGGCTCTGGCCTTAACAGAATATTCATTGACTTTCATGCCCTTAAAAGCTATGAAAGGTCAAGTGATTTCTGATTTCATTGTGGATCATTCGTTGGTTGAGCAGGCAAGCATGAGTTACGTCGAAATGCAACCATGGAAATTGTACTTTGATGGTTCAACCCACAAGAATGGAAGTGGTGTTGGAGTCCTTCTAATTTCTCCTGAAGGAATTCCAACAAAATTCAAGTATAAATTGGATGGTCCTCGTTGTTCGAACAACGAAGCTGAGTATGAAGCGCTCATTGTTGGACTTGAAGCTTTGTTGGAATTGGGGGCAACCAGAGTCGAAATTAAAGGAGACTCTGAATTGGTGGTCAAACAAATCACAAAAGAATACAAGTGCATAAAGGAAAATTTAATGGTATACTTCGTCATAGTCAATAGGCTATTAAGAAAGTTTGAATACATGGATATTCAACACATACCAAGGTTAGAAAACCAAGAAGCAAATGACTTAGCGCAGTTGGCTTCAGGTTATAGAGTATCTACCAAGAATCTTAAGGATTTGGTCGAAATAAGGGGAAGAGTTATGGCTACTATATTCACACCATCGGATCTGGAAAGTATGAGATTGGGATATGCTGAGAAACAGGGATTCGAAATTCTAGCCATAAATACTTTGTCAGATTCAGATTGGCGAAGTCCATTAAAGAGTTATTTAGCAGACCCAACTCTAAAGGTGGATAGAAAAACAAAATATAGAGCATTGTCATATCTTCTCATGGGGAACGAATTGTTCAAAAAGACCCAAGAAGGTGTATTATTGAAATGCCTAGGAGAAAGTGAGGCATATTTAGCATTGTCTGAAGTCCATAATGGGGCATGTGGGGCACACCAAGCAGGCCATAAAATGAAATGGTTGCTATTTCGATATGGTTTGTATTGGCCTAGCATGCTCAAAGATTGCATAGACTTTGCTAAAGGATGTGAGGAATGTCAGAAACATGCAGGAATTCAACACGCCCCTGCAAGTGAGTTGCATTCGATCATCAAACCATGGCCATTCAGAGGATGGGCATTGGATCTGATTGGGGAGATAAATCCTGCTTCGTCCAAAGGTCAGAAATATATCTTGGTAGGAATAGATTATTTCACCAAATGGATCGAAGCTATACCTTTGGTAGTTGCTGATCAAGAGGCAATTATCGAATTTATACAAAAGCACATTATCTATAGGTTTGGATTGCCAGAAAGTATAACTACAGACCAAGGCTCTGTATTTACTGGTAGAAAGATGCAAGGATTTGCCCAAGAAATGGGGTTTAGATTGCTAACATCAACACCATATTATGCTCAAGCAAACGGACAAGTCGAAGCAGCAAATAAAGTAATAATAGGATTAATCAAGAAGCATATTGGCAAGAAGCCAAGAAATTGGCATAAAACTCTGGACCAAGTGTTGTGGGCTTGTAGAACATCTCCTAAGGAAGCCACTAACACTACGCCTTTCCAACTTACATTCGGCCATGATGCAGTATTACCAGTAGAAATTCATCTGCAATCAGTTCGAATCCAGAAACAAAACGAAATTCCAGCTGCATTATATTGGGAAATGATGATGAATGAATTAGTTGAGTTGGACGAAATTAGATTACATGCGTTGGAAATTTTGATGAGGCAAAAAGAAAGAGTGGCCAGAACATACAATAAAAGGGTGAAGAAAAAAGTATTCGTTATTAATGACTTGGTTTGGAGAGTCATATTGCCTATGGATAAGAAGAACAAAGCATTAGGTAAATGGTCACCTCATTGGGAAGGACCTTTTCGAATATTAAAAGTATTCTCAAACAATGCATACGAAGTCGAAGAACTCTTGGATGATAAACGTGTCCTAAAGGTTAATGGGAAATATTTAAAGAAATATAAGCCAAGCCTGCGGGAGATTCGAATAATAACAACATAAACAAAATATTATAAAAAGCCAAGATGGCAAGATAAGAATGCCAAAATGGCGTTGTTCGAATATTACATGTAAAAAGCCAAAGTTATGGTCAGATAGACAAAAAAATCTAGAAATAAACATTATTTTTCAATCGATTAAAGGTGCTTCGAAATGTTTCAAGTTTCTGCTGAGCAAACCGCCTGGCACCTTCCAAGGTTGCCACTTCTCCTTTAAGTTGTTCTGCAGTCTCCATTTCTGCAAGCCCCTGGTTGAGAAGCTCTTCGAATTGGTTACCTGCAGGATTAGTTTCGAAGGCTAGTTGTTGTTCCTTAGCCTCCTTAACTTTCTGCTGAAGTTCCAGAATCTGCCTTTCCCAAATAAGAATGGACTCAGCCCGAGCCTCATATTCAGTTTTCGCCTGCTTCAGATGCATAGCTTGATCCTCAGCTTCTTGAGAAAGCTTCGAAGCTTGTTCATAAGCGGCATCCATGGCAATGCGTTTCTCGTGAACCTTCTTGGCAGCAGATTCGTCTTGGAGAAGGTAGCCAGTTACGTTGTCCAGCAAATTCTGAAGATCAAACAAGAGAGTACTAACTGGCAAAGAGCAGTTGGAAAGATTAACCTTTGTGAGCAGCTCCTTCATAGTATAGCAAGCAATACTATCTTGCTTAAGCACTTCGAATATATCCACATTGAGAATAGTTCTCCTAATTTTGTTGAGAAGAACAACTCTTTCATCTGTGGGAAGAGGATAGCTGGCTGAACTTGTGCCGACCCTAGCGAGTGGAACGTCCCTCTGAGCCAACTTTGCCTTCATATACCCAATGGGGTCATTTCGCCTCAGAAGTGCCAGTTCCTCGTCAGTCATTCGAGACGGAGAGGATTGGGGGAATTCCACGCGTAGGGGAACCACGTTTGTTTCAACCTCTAGGGTTTCGTTGATTGCATCACCATCCCCTTCATCTGCTTCGTGCTCTTGGTCTTCTTCATCTTCGTCCAAATCTACCACTTTGATACCATCCCTTTTGCCGCTATGTGCGTTAGACTCCGTCCCGGCAGTCGAACCATCATTGACGTTTTCCTCGTCATTGACATTTTCCTCGTCATTGACGTTTTCCTCGTCATTGACGTTTTCCTCGTCATTGGCGTTTTCCTCCTCAGATTCTTCGCCTGCAGATTCTTCGAATCCTCGCCCAGAATCAGCTTTTTCTTCTTCAGTTTGAGTATCCTTTGGGTCCTCTTGAAGAGTTTCAAGAGGGGACTTTTGAAGAACCCTTTGTGAATCCTCTGCAGACGTTTGAAGTATCGTTTCGTTCACCTCTTTCAGAGGAATGGAGGTACCTTGGTCATCTGGCTGTTCAGAAGTTCCAGCCAAAACCGCCACATTGGAAGAACCTTTGTTTTGGACCAAATTGCTGGAATCTCCTTGAGGAGAGGAGTTAAGCGGAGCAGCAGCTCTGGACGGTGAGGTCGAAATGGTAGAATTGGGATTCAAAATGTTCTGCAAAGAGTGGCAGAATGTTAAAGAAAAATATTCACCAAGATAATAAGAAGTTAAACATTTTTAGAAGAAGTTCGATTTACCTGTGGACCCTCAGAGGAGAGGTTACTATCTATGCGTTCCAACGTTGGGTTGGAGGTCGAAGGTGGATTTTTGGATTTTGGTAAGGGAGCAGCATCCCTGGAGTCGAGTCCAGAAACACTAGTCGGAACAGTGCTTTTGGGTGTAGCTTTCTTTAGCTTCTTCTTCGAAGCAGTATTTGAGTTTCCTCCAGCAGTGGGATCTTCCCCAGTAGTGCTTGGTTTCCGCTTCTTGGGAGTAGTGGGAGGAAGCTTGTTGGTCTGAACGAATTTTAACGAAGTTAGATATAAAAAGCTTGAGTGAATTCGAAGCATCAAAAAACTAAGTGATTACCGTTGGAATTGGGGCACTTGTTGTTGTTGGCGTTATTGTTGTTGTTGTAGTTGCAGCAGTAGTAGTTGTTTCGGGTGGATTAGCTTTTTCGGTAGTTTCGATGGAGGCTTGAGAGGCACTCCCTTCCTTCGATTTCGAGGCAGCGGTCTTTATCCTGATAGCTGAAAATCAAAACAATTAAAGCAAAGGTTAAAGATATGGAAAATAAAAGACATTTGGGATTTTTCCCAAGCATTCGCACCTGTGCCTTGATCAGATTTAATTGACATGGCAGAAAGGTCGTATCGAAGGTGTCCTGGGAAATCATGAAGCCAGTATCGAGCCCATGTCACAGTCTCAGATGGCTTTGGTTTCCTTTGAAGATATTTGAACATCTATTTGCAAGTAAACCACCATGGATATGGGGGAAACCAAGCCAGAGCCAGTTCGGAGGTAGGTAATCTGGGAAATTTAGGTGGATGCATTCGAATGCCAACCTATACCTATCCTCAGGTGACAGCCCTGAAGGAAGTTTTAGCTTAGAAACTTTTTGTTTAAATTTTTCCTTCAAGGTCTCAGCTGCTTGATGCACAGTGGAGTCCAAGCGCGTGGGGTCGTAAGTAGTTTCAAAATAATTTTGAAAAGCTTTTATCTCTTTGGCATGAGTAAACATACCTTTCTTTGCTGGTACCTGCACATCGAAGGCATCAATTAGTTTCTGTCGAATTGTAAGTGTATCGAACATACAAGTTTGATAAAACTTAATCCACCACTCCATAAATCCTTTAGCCGCGAGATGGGTAGGTTCGAAGGCTATCAGCTCAAATTGGGCAAAGCCTTGATATTGTTCTTGCTGGATCTTGGCTTCCCTTGCCTTGAAAGTTCGACCAGATGTGATGGCGCTCTCAGTCTGGAACAAAGGTTCAGGAATCAGTTGGCATAAGCCAAACTGCCTCGAAATGAAGTTCGGTTGGTAGGCAAAGAGAAGAATTTGGTTCTTAGCTGGGGTTATCCTTGAAGAGATGAGTCTAGGAAGCAAGAAAGCTCTCCATACATCTTGGATCTCCTTGCTCTTGATGGCTTCTGAGAGATCCATGGTGAACCAAGAAGGTCCATGAGCCCTCGAAGCAAAAGGCGCCATGCTCTCTTCGAACTTATGCCTTTTGGAGAGGATCATGATGTACTTCGAGAATTGAACCTTGAAGTCATCCTTGTCATCATTAGGAGTTAGTCTTCGAAGCCTAGTGCCTTCGACTACCCTATCACTTATTTCCGAATCTTGCTCATCTATGGTGTTGGCGGTTGATAAAGAAGGTTCGAACATGGCATTTAGCCATAGTTGAAGTAACCAAAATGGGCCAGCTAATAGAATGTTTTTGGAGGTGTGGGATTTGAGGCTCGAAACAGCTGACCTCAGGCTCTCATAGAGGTCAACTAAGAGTAATTCACTTAGGCACACTTTGCGATTTTTGTGTAAATCCCTAGCTAAAGGAATGAACCTACTAGCTACCTGCAGGGATCTACTGCAGAAAACGTACCTAGACAGCCACAGGGTTAAGAAAGCAATGTGCTCTATGTCAGACACATTGTCCCCTTCAGCATGATAATGGCTGATAAATTTGGAAAAGCTGGCTAACTTGACTTCGAAGTCAATTATGATTGAGTGCTCTTCATTATCAGGAACATAAGTTTCTCCCACTGGCGACAGCCCAGTAATGGCCGCTATATCGAAGAAGGTTGGGGTAATCATTCCACCTGGGAGATGGAAAGTGTTGTAGGTACTATCCCAGAAGTAAAGGGACGCAAACAGCAGAGGATGGCTATAGGTGAATCCAGGTTTCGATAGCTTAATGAGGTTATAAATGCCTAATTCTTCCCATTGCTGGGATTTTTTGGCTTCTACTTTCGTGAACCAATTTTGATAAGCAATATCAGAAGTAGGGCAAGATCGAAATGGCTTAAAATTGCTTTTTACATAATCCAAAACAAATGGATCCTTGGGAGGAACAGTTGGGGTTTCTACGGTATTCGAACTAAGAGATCCTACTTCCCTAGGGGCATCCATTTTGTTGAATAAGGGTTTGAAGTTATAACATACGGGAAAAATTGTCCTGGTGTCCTTTAGTATTTCAAAAACTGTAAGAGGGCCATTTAAGGCTAACCTCTTACCAGCAACATGGGTAGGGATGAGTACCTGTGATGCGTACAGCATTTCTTTTTCTTTGGAAATCATTTGAGGAGCAAGAGCAGATTGGCCTTGAATGGTGACGATTTTACTCTCCATGGTTGCTCCTGTAGTTTTTCCTTTCTTCTTTGAGACTTTCTTGAGTTGGGATGAGGTGGAAGAAGACATTTTTGTTGTTTGAGAGCTTAGATTGTTTTATGAGAGAAGAAGAGTAAAAATCCAGAGTATGAAAGATTTAGAGTGTAAAAAAGAAAAAGGAAGATTAAATTGATGTTTTATAATGAGAAGATTAAGCATCCACCGAGTAAAAGTGTGATACGTGGAGGTCATGGGTTGGTGTGATGAAGAGGTGGCGAGAAGTTGATATAGGTAATAGGCGTGATTTAAAAATAATCATTACTTATAACTGCACCACACTGTGAAGTGACTCTGGGCGGTTAAGGAACCCAAAAGGTGCTATGATTGATGTGACTGGAGTCAAATGCATTAAATGTTATGATGATTCGAAAATCCTATCAAAATCTTGTATAAATGTTTAAAATAGGTATTTCTCAAAGAGATCGAAATACATATTTTAAAGGGGCAATTTGTTGGCTGAAGATTTTGATAATGTTATTTAGAATTCAAAAGAGTTAAAAATTCTGATCGAAATGGAATTAAACGACATATTTCGAAGTTGCAGAGGCAGTGTTTTGAATAAGTGTGTCAAGGCTTGAAGCTTCGAACGGTGATTATGGGAACATATCCAAAGGGATCTCGAAACAACAACGAGGCTAGGTTTGGGAAGAGCGTTCGAAACGGAGAAACACCAAAGCATTTAAAATTCAAATGGAAGCGGGACTTTCAAAGTTTGAAAGTTATGTGTTTAAGCATTTGGGGACACGTGGAAAGATGAAAGAAGCATTGTCTTGCATGTTCGAAACGTGGCATGATCCTATAGCGAGACCGTTAGGGTCGAATTAGTATAAATAGAAGTCTTAGTATTAGGATTTCGGGGTGTCATATCTGTTATACAAAATACTCAATAACATTCAAATTACCACATGGCAAGGGAAACGAATGCAAGAGAAATGTATGTATGATAGCACCATGTATTTCTAACTTAATGAAAGCCTTTTTACCATTCCCAGTACTTTCCTCTTTTCTTTTTGTCGAATAACATTTGCAAGTTTCCTTATTCACTGTCTTTTCATTTCAAAGTCTTTTTCTCAAAGTTTTACGTTTTACTGCTTTCTTTATGTTTCGAGCACTTTATATTTCAGAGAACTGTTACACTTTCAATACCTTTACTTTCAAGTATTGTTTTTCAAGCGCATACTTTTACTTAAGATCATTTATAGATTTCTTGCGTTAAATGCTTTCTTCACATTTTAAACTTCTACATTCCAGAAACCTTTTATGTTAAATGTTTTGCAAATCGAAACCATTTACTTCATCTTTCATACAGTTTTATATGTCTCTTCAATCAGCATTACAATTAGCATTTATTCGTATAACTTAGTTCTCATATACATTTTGACTACATTTTTAAACTCTTAGAGAGAGGGATCGAAATAAACCAAACACTTGTACAATAGCAACCATGAATAATTGTTCGATTGTGAGAGTAACCTTAATATCCAAGGAGTCCTAGGATCAATCTAGTCGATCCTGTGAGTTACCAGAGAGATTGAATAGCGTTAACAAAGATTATTCGATAGTTTGGAAGACTAGCGGTTGTTTACCAGAAATCACTGGAAACACCTGCACAAAAAATGCACATTTAAGGGGGTTCATTTTTAAGCCATGTTTTCTCATTCGCTCGAATGAATGGCTCAAATGATGCAAATGGGTTTCTGCAGATATAGATTTGATGACTATATCATCAATATACACCTGCATAAAGGTTTCAATGAAATCATGGAAAATCGAATTCATTGCCCTTTGATAAGTTGCCCCAGCATTCTTTAAACCAAAAGGCATCACCACCCATTCGTAGGTGCCTAAGGCTCCTGGGCAACAAAATGCTATCTTGGCAACATCTTCTTCAGCAATAAAAATCTGATTGTAACCAGAGTATCCATCTAGCATACTCAAATATTCGAATCCTGCAGCAGAGTCTACTAACATTTCTGCCACAGGCATGGAGTACTCATCTTTAGGGGTTGCAGTATTTAAATCCCTAAAATCTATGCAGATTCTCAGAGAACCATTTTTCTTAATAGCAGGCACTATATTTGCTAACCATTCGACATACCTTGTGGTTCTGATGAATCTGCAACGCAGCAACCTTTCGATCTCAGCTTTGATCTTTGTGAGAACCGCTGGTGCGAATCTTCTAGGAGTTTGCTTGATGGACTTCTTGCCATCCTTGATTGGAAGTCTATGTTCCACTAACTCCCTCTTTAAACCAGGCATTTCGTCATAATCCCACGCGAAGCAATCTTTGTTTTTCTTGAGGACTTCGATCACTTCCTGCTTGAGGCCTGGGTTAAGTTTTGCACTTATGTAGGTTATTCTTTTCGTGTTCTCATCCCCTGAGTTCACTTCTTCGAGTGGATCCTGCGCCAACATTTTGGCACCTGAGTCTATGGGGTCCCTCTCGAAGCCTAAGGGTTCTTTATCATAGATGGCGTCCAACCTTTGATCTATTTTGAGTTCTTCAAAGGGTGAGCCTTTCGAGCTACCCCCATTTATTTCGTTCATCTTTGCAGCCAATTTATTTATTTCAGCCTCTAAGGCCGCCTTTGATTCGTTCTCAGCCATATAGGCCGAAATCCTTTCGAAAAAGGAGGACTCAGTCATGAGCAAGGTTGTCGAATTCACATCCTGCTGACCGTCTTTGTATAGTACCTTCGACTCCTTCATCTTCACTGATTATTCTTCTATCCCAATATATGCCATCATGGCGAAGGGTCATATAGTAGTGTGCATTTCTGGTTTCGTTGATTTCATCATTTGGGACACAAGGAGCAATCTTAGCCAGATGTTTGTCATAATTCCTCTTGTCAACTAAGTTGACTGCTGACATGAAGTAGTTCTGGTCCGCTTCAATGTTTTCCATGATCCCATCTTCTCTCCATAAAACTAATCGCTGGTGCATTGACGAAGGAACTGCTCCTACGCCATGTATCCACTCCCTTCCCAGCAACAGGTTATAGTTGTCCTTGGCTTCGATCACCATGAACATGGTGGGTGTGATACGGTGGGAGAACTGACTATAGTTTTGCGTTTGTTTTCGCAAATGTTTCGGTTGAGCAAGAGTCGCCACCGACTTTTTATTTTATCCTAAGGAAAGGTTTAAAAAGCATAGCAAAAACCTTTGAGATTTTTTCTTGGGTTCGGGGAGTAGATTATAGAAAGGGAAGGTATTAGCACCCTTTCTATCCATGGTTATCCATGGGCTCTTAGGTACTTGCTTAGATCAACTTGCCTTGGTTTTCAATTGTTTGAAATGGTGCTTTGTGTGTGTTTTGAAAATGTTTTGAAAAAAGATGCCTTGTCTAGGCTACCCTTGTAACAATTCTTTACTCGAATGTTTTACAAAAGGTGTTTGTCTTTTTGAAAAGATGTTCCAAGGTTTTTGAAAGCTTGTTTTGAAAGTGTTTGTGAAGTGTGGTTTGAAAATAGGCAAGTGTTTTGTTTTGCAGATTGACAAGTACTTAAGAGCTATCTACCTTAAAGTTCTCAAAGATTTTTGTTATGTTTTAACCCTTTTAACAATTTTGTTCCACCATTGCATTTGGTGGACAATCTTGTGTTAGGAGGTGAAAGGGACGGGCGTGGGTCATCGTTTAGACCATAATTGCAATAGTGCTAGGTATCTTTGGGTAATTTTTCCTTGAAAGGGACTTGATCATTTTAGGCAACTTTTCGAAAGCGTCATCGAGGGACTATGATCATTTGATTGTTTGTTTTTACCCAAAGAAACCTAACATGCAATATGGCCCATTTATGAAGGCAACAAAGTGGAATACCCTAGGGGTGCAAGTGTGATATGTGTTGTCCATTTTTCATGCTTTGATTATCTTGAAATTAGGTCAAACTATTTTGTTCTTTTTATTTGCATACAAACCCTAATTCTAGCATGGTATATTTAAAAAGCGTTAAAGTGCGAAAAGTAAAATTCTTACACTATTACAACACAATATGGGAAGGGGGTACAAATGTTCAAATGAGGGTTATTGACAAGAAATTTAAACCTAGCTATTACATCAGTTTGGAATATTTACAAGATAATTAATTGCATAAATTAAATGAAAAATAAAATAAAGATGCAAAATGCAAAAAAGGGTTTTTTTTATATGTATGGAAAAAGGATATTTTTTATGTCAAATAAACAAAAAAATGAATAAAATAAAAAAAGTAAATTTTTTGGAGTTTTTGTGTTTTAAGGGTAAAACCCTAATTTTTATTAAGTAAATATATATATTATTTAATTTATACAAGTATTTATTTATTATGTACAAAAAATAAAATGAAGTATATTTATAAAAAGTATTTTTTATGTCAAATATTAATAAAATAAAAAATGTATACATTTTTTGTATTATTTACCTAAATATACTAATATATATATAAATATCTTTATTATTTACTAAATAAATATTATATATACAAAAATAATAATATTTAATGTTTATAAAAAAAGTATATTTTGCATAAAATATTTTCAAAAGAAAAAGTGAAATAAAAATCAGAAATAAAATATATTTGCATTTTTTTTCTAGTTTTTCTAAATAATAGTATATATATATATATATATATTTATGTATAAATGTCCATATAAACAAATAAATACCTAAAAAATATAAAAATGGTGTAAAAAATATTTTTTATGTTTTTAATATTATTAGCAAAAATAAATAAGTCAGGATAAAAAAAGAAAAGTCAAAAAATCATGCAAATAAAAAAAATGGGCCTAGGGGGTGTAAAACCAAAAACATGGTGCAAAAAGGAATATCAAAACAGGCCCAGTTCACGTGGCTTCTTCTTCAACCTCTGGACAGAAAAACGTTCAAAAAACGCACACCTGAACATCAATTCAAACACCTGGATTCTTTGATTTTTTGCACAAACTTACAACATAAGAAATGTTAAGCATTGAATCACGATTCTAAATATGTAAAGAACTCATCCTAACTCTCAGAAATGAGAGAGAATTTTGACATTCCTAAATCCTGACCTAACTTTTCTTCCATATTCAGACCTTAAATTCTCATAGCCCAGGCAAAATAAATGAAAAGTAAAAGCATGTACAGATTCAGGGGCATGAGTAGAACACTTCTTATTCACAAATTTAGAGCTAATGATGCCTACACTAAGAGTTAGAAGTTCAAGAAGATACCTGTTCAGTTGAAGTTCTATCTGGCAATGGGGAGCTTTCAGGGCAAGATGATGATCTGTACAGCTTGCCTGAAGTGTAGTGATGCTATTCCAATACTTACTTTGCTTTAAAACACCTTGAATCGAGCTATGGACCTTCAACTGCAAAACAAGAAAGTGAAAATGGTGGAACTGGTTAGAGGAGTTACAGGTCGTGTTTTATGTTTTGGTTAGCTTCAAGTGATGCTAGGGAATGTGTTTGATGAGCTTTGAGCAAGAAAGCATGAAAGGAATGAAAGTTGGAACTCAATCTGCAGAGGTTACTCTGTTTGGACAGTTTGAAGGTGATTCTGGGAATTAGAGGGTGTTCGGGATGGTTGGCTCGTGTTCTAGCTTGTGTTTGATGTTTAGGATATGTTTGATAACTTTGTTTAGGCTTGCTTGTGCTGAGATGAAAATTGTGGTGTGATATGCTAGGTTTCTTAACACTTAAGCAAGAAAAGTTCAAGTTGATGTTTAGGCAGGTAGAGGCCCTCATAACATGCTGCAAACCTTGGCATTGATCAGTGTGATTAGTCGCTAAACTTGTGCCAAGGGGATTTGATCTGTACTTCTTGGATTTGCATTATGACATAAAGCTTGCTTTTGCAAAAATGGCTATTTCACTTTTCCCATTTATGGCCTAATCTTGCATACAATGCTTGGATACACAAAATAAGGCTTTGGCACAATGAGTATGCATTAAATTTATGACTGTTGGATGGTTTAGGGGCCTGTAATCAAGGGGAGCATGCTGATTTGAAAAATGGCATAAGTTATGAACATGTACATGACCAATTCAAAAGTGAGCTTTTGCCATATTGCAAAATTCGATTCTCTCAAGTTATGAGGTTGTTTGATGAGTTCTTGGACATTTTGGAAAGCTTGGAATGTGTACTACAATCCATCTTTGAAGTGCAAATTGAAATTCCAAGTGGAAGTATATGGAAAATGGTCTTGAAGTTAGGTAGAAAACCTTGCCAAAATAGGTCAAATTTTCACTAAGTTAAGAATGGTTTAGTACCCTTATTCCAAAAATTGTAACTTGATATACAAGCCTCATTTGGGAAAAATATGTGAATCAAAGTTGTAGATTATGCAATAGGCTACAACTTTCATGTTTTGACTTTTTCTTAAATCCAAATAAATCTTGGTGAGAAAGTGGGGCAAAGTTGGGAAAAAATTAGGGTTTTTCATAACTTAGAAAAATTCTAAGTTATGAAAAATTCTCATTTCAAACCCTAATTTGCAATTCTTGATTTCTTGATGAACAAGTTTCATGATTTGGCATGTTTTGATGAAAAATGAATCTTGACTCTTGATTTTGACCAAAAAGTTAAAGTTTGACTTTTCAGTATACAGTCAAAATTGATCAATTGACTGGGAAATTCAACTGTCAATCTTGTGTATTTGGGATCTTCTGAACTTGTTGAGCATGTCAAGACAATTCCATGGGGTCCTTGAATCCATATGTGAGCTTGGTTTGCCATTGGCTAGGTCAAACAGTCAAAATTTACCTTTGTGCAGTCAAAACCCTAAAAATGACCATTTGCCCTTTTGGTGATCTGATCAAATTTCTTGTGGAATTGTGATCCAAACTTGATCAAATGGTCCATGTGAGTTCATAGTGTTGATGTGGGTCAATTTTCATGAGATTTGACTGTCAATTGGCCACAGTTGACTTTTTCCCCAATACAGCTGATTTCTAGGTCAACTGTCCAATTGACTGGGCAAAACTTGGAATCATGGCTTGAAACTTGATATGGATAAACTTGGGAGTCCAATATGAAGCAAAAAAGTCATCTTAGGCATTTTAGGTCAAAACATCTTTGTGCAAACACAAACCCTAATTTGGGTCAACAGTGCAAGGAGAAGTCTTGAGCAGATGAAACCCTAACTGGATCTTGATCTCCAAGGGCTTTGTGATGAGAAATGTTGAGAAAATGGGAGGGCAAATTTTGGGGTACAACAGTTGCCCCTGTTCAATCTTCTTGAATCCGAAGAGTTAGATTGGCAAGCTTGCCTTTCGCGACTCGAGGGTAAAAGGAGATTGGACACTAGAGTGCCCTTAAATTTGCACTCGTCAAAGCAATGGATGCGGGAATGGGCTTAGAGATGTCATTTGGAGATGGGCTTAACGATGCCATCGGGAGGAATGATAGAAACTTGTCGGGGATGGGCTTAGAGATGCCATCTGGAATGAGTATTAGGAAGGTGTCCATGCTCGGGACCATCTCTGAACTGGGGGTCTGAATAAGCAATAGATTGACATCCGTTGTTGGGAGGAATCCGTAAACTGTTTTCAAAAGTTGCATCTGAACAAGTTGATAGATTAACATCCGTTGTTGGGAAGAATCCATAAACTGTTTTCAGAAGTCTTGAGAAGAAACTGAACAAGCGATAGGTTAACATCCGTTACTTGGAGAACCTGTAAACTGTTTTCAGAAGTTGAGA
This sequence comes from Vicia faba, assembly GCA_948472305.1. Classification (NCBI taxonomy): domain Eukaryota; kingdom Viridiplantae; phylum Streptophyta; class Magnoliopsida; order Fabales; family Fabaceae; genus Vicia; species Vicia faba. Next base: position 123,648 of record CATIWC010001181.1, on the reverse strand, counting down.
AGAGTCTGAACAAGCGATAGATTAACATCCGTTGTTGGGAAGAATCCGTGAACTGTTTTCAGAAGTTGAGAAGAGTCTGAACAAGCGATAGATTAACATCAGTTGTTGGGAAGAATCCGTGAACTGTTTTCAGAAGTTGAGAAGAGTCTGAACAAGCGATAGATTGACATCCGTTGTTGGGAAGAATCCGTGAACTGTTTTCAGATATCTTGAAGTTGAATAAGCAATAGAGCAGCATCCGTTGTTGGGAAGCGTCCGTAAACTGTTTTCAAAGGTTGCATCTGAACAAGTGATAGATTAACATCCGTTGTTGGGAAGAATCCATAAACTGTTTTCAGAAGTCTTGAGAAGAAACTGAACAAGCGATAGGTTAACATCCGTTACTTGGAGAACCCGTAAACTGTTTTCAGAAATCTTGAATTTGGAGAAAGAACCGGTGTAGGGTTTCCTGATGATGAGCTCGTGTAAAACTGCATCTGGATGAATCTGAAAAGGTAAAGAGTTAGTTGTATGCAATGTCATGATGCATGATACAATGTATGTTATATGATATGAATGTAAATGGATGCGCATGTAAGCTGGAGAGCCGTCTTGCAGAGGATAGATAAATCCGAGATGGCTGAAGATAACAGTATCTTGACTGCTGCCGGGAAGAATAATTCCTGGTTGTTGCTGGAGAATAAAGAGCTGGGGTTGTATACCAATCTTCTGGGGAATTCCTGATGACTTCTACTGGGGAGTTCCAATCTGATAGACTCATGCTGGGGAGGTAAGACTGAGAATCTTTAGCTTGGTGGGAAGTATCTCTGGCGACTTCACTGGGGAACTCAAGATTTTCCCTCCCAAAACTCTGTGGGGAGAAGGTTCACTAGTCTGGCTCCGCTGGGGATTGATAATTTGAAGCTTTAGCTCTGCCGGGGATACTGAAACTTAGTTCTGAGGGGAATTGAGTTCCGGAGGATCCTCTGGTTGGGGATAACAAAGACAAACTCCTCTGGGGGTTGTATTGATAAGCTATGTTGGGGATACTGAAACTCCGCTGGAGGTAGGAAGAATTTTGGCGAGTGCGATCTTCCGTGGCAATAAGCTGAGGATAACCCAGTTATAAGCCCTTGTGAGGAATAACTTTGAATAAAGCTCGGGAGAGACGTCCGTACTCTGCAGGGGATAAGCTTCCAAAATCTACTGGGGATAAGCTTCAGGGTTTGTTGGGGATATGGATTCCAAATCTCCTGGGGATTTCCTTTGAAGGGTACCAAGATATCCAACTGTACTTTTGACCTATCATTAATCCTCTTTCTTGATTCATAAGGAAATGATTATGTTCAAATGCATATGCCTATTTAACAAAACATTGGACGTTTCTCAAAATAAAACAAATAGTGCAAGAGAAAAGAAAAGGAAATGACACAAATATCTGGGAAGAGTATTTGTATTAACTTTCTTTGAGTATATTTGTACAAAAGAGACAATCATCCTAGTAAGAGGATTTTGTCGTAAATATTGAAAGATTTATACAAAATAAAGATGGCTATGTGAAATAATTCCATGGGATTCCATTCCGCTATAGCCTTCACAACTCTAAATATCTGTCCATTCAATGCTTTGTTTGTCGATGACTGGATTGATCAGAAGCCTGGAACTGGTTGATGAAGAGATTGTCTTTGAAGTGATCCGACGAGACATAGTCATACGCTTTAATTCCCTAACTTTTGCCTGAATCGCCCTTTCGGGTTTTCGATCCACCGGGAAACCCCTTTTTGCCCAAGCCGCCCTTTCGGGTTTTCAACTTGCCGGGTGTACAGATTTTTTTTATATTTTTATCCCTAACTTTTGCCTGAACCGCCCTTTCGGGTTTTCGACTTGTCGGGTTATTTATGCGTAGTATCTTTTGACTATGTCTGCGTTCGCAGGGTGCGGCAAATCGTCGCCGTCCATGGTGGTCAAAATCATTGCACCACCAGAAAATATGCTCTTGATCACAAATGGTCCTTCATATGTAGGAGTCCATTTGCCCTTGGGATCACTTTGCGGCAAGATAATCCGCTTGATTACGAGATCTCCGACTTGATACACTTGACGTCTGACTTTCTTATTGAAGGCCTTGATCATCCGCTTTTGGTATTCCTGACCATGGCAGATAGCAGCGAGTCGCTTCTCGTCGATCAGGTTGAGTTGATCAAGTCGGGTCTGCATCCAATCATCTTCATTCAAACCTGTGTCCTTCATAATCCTTAGAGAAGGAATCTGCACCTCCATAGGCAGGACAGCTTCCATGCCATATACCAAAGAAAATGGGGTTGCCCCGGTTGAAGTACGTGCTGTCGTACGGTATCCATGTAGAGCAAACGGTAACATCTCATGCCAGTCTTTGTAAGTGACTGTCATTTTCTGAATGATCTTCTTAATGTTTTTGTTCGCAGCTTCAACAGCACCGTTCATCTTCGGCCGATAGGGAGATGAATTGTGATGATAAATCTTGAACTGTTCGCACAAAGCGGTGATCATTGTGTTATTCAGATTTGTACCATTGTCTGTGATGATCCTGTCTGGAACACCATACCGGCATATGAGATTTTGCTTGATAAAGCGGGCAACCACATTTTTAGTAACAGAGGCGAAGGAAGCTGCTTCGACCCATTTGGTGAAATAGTCAATGGCAACCAGGATGAAGCGATGTCCGTTGGAAGCCGTGGGCTTGATCTCTCCAATCATGTCAATGCCCCACATTGCAAATGGCCAAGGAGCAGTCAGAATGTTGAGAGGAAACAGAGGGATATGAACTTTGTCAGCGTAGACTTGGCATTTGTGGCAAGTACGGGAATGTTGATGGCAGTCAGCTTCCATGGTAGACCAATAATAGCCTTCCCTTAGGATCTTCTTAGCCATTGTATGCCCGCTCAAGTGAGTGCCAAATGTGCTGCTGTGTATATCAGTCATGATCAACTCTGCTTCAGCCTTGTCTACGCATCGGAGTAACATGCAATCATGGCTTCGTTTGTAAAGGATGTCGTTGCTCAGGAAGAACTTGGCAGCAAATTTCCTTAAGAACTTCTTGTCATTTACGGAAGCTCCTTCGGGATAATCTCTAGTCTCGAGATACCTTTTGATTTCATGGAACCAGGGTTGTTCCACTACTTCTTCGGTATTAATCTCGTGGCAATGTGCCGGTTCATCCATTCGCTCGATGGTGATTTGGGGAGCCTAGTTATCCCAGTTGAGTTTAAACATGGAAGACATTGTGGCTAGAGCATCTGCTAGCTGATTCTCTTCTCGCGGGAAATGCTCGAAGGTAATTTGCTCGAAATGAGGCAACAATGTCAGGACATGTTCTTTGTATGGGATAAGATTAGGATGCTTGGTATCCCACTCTCCTTTGATTTGACTGATAACCAAAGCCGAGTCCCCAAATACGATCAAAGATTTGATCCCCAAGTCTACAGCAGCCTTGAGACCAAAGATGCAAGCTTCATATTCAGCCATATTGTTTGTGCAACTGAAGCAAAGTCGGGCCGTGAAAGGTGTGTGACAGCCTTCCGGAGAAATGAGTACTGCGCCGATGCCGTTTCCAAGTGCATTTGAAGCACCATCAAAGTACAGGGTCCATCGGGATCCCTTTTCGGGTCCGTCATACGGTCCATTACCTTCAATGTTGTCCAAATTCATGATGTCCTCGTCTGGGAAGTCAAATCTCATGGGTTGATAATCCTCGATAGCTTGATGAGCCAGATGGTCAGCTAGTACACTCCCTTTTATAGCTTTTTGAGTGGTGTACTGGATGTCATACTCAGTTAGGATCATTTGCCATCTAGCTATCCTTCTAGATAAAGCGGGATTTTCGAAGATATACTTGATAGGATCCATTTTGGAAATCAACAAGGTAGTATGAGTCAACATATACTGTCTTAGTCGGCGAGCAGCCCATACCAAAGCGCAGCAAGTTTTCTCGAGCAGTGAGTAGCGAGTCTCACAGTCGGTAAACTTTTTGCTAAGGTAATAAATAGCATGCTCTTTTCGACCAGACTCGTCATGCTGGCCCAAAACACACCCCATTGAGTTATCCAAGACGGTCAAATACATGATCAATGGTCTTCCTTCAACGGGTGGCATCAGAATAGGAGGTTCTAGCAAATACTCCTTGATTTTATCAAAAGCGGCTTGGCAATCGTCGTTCCATTCGACTACCTGATCTTTCTTCAAGAGTTTGAAAATTGGCTCACAGGTAGAAGTCAGATGAGAGATGAATCTGGAAATATAGTTCAAGCGCCCCAAGAATCCTCTAACCTCCTTTTCAGTACGGGGGGCAGGCATCTCTTGTATTGCTTTCACTTTTGCGGGATCGACCTCAATGCCTTTGTTGCTTACAATGAATCCCGGGAGTTTACCAGACCTAACTCCAAAAGTGCACTTACTTGGATTCAGCCTGAGTTTGTATTTTTTCAACCTGGCAAACAGCTTTTCTAGATGTTCAAGGTGCTCTTCCTCTGTTTGTGACCGAGCTATCATATCGTCTACGTAAACTTCAATCTCATGATGTATCATATCATGAAATAAAGCTACCATAGCGCGTTGATAAGTTGCCCCTGCGTTCTTCAATCCGAACGGCATCACCTTGTAACAGAAAGTGCCTCATTGTGTGACAAAAGTTGTTTTCTCCATATCCTCGGGGGCCATTTTGATTTGATTGTAGCCCGAGAATCCATCCATGAAGGAAAACACTTTATGCTGAGCTGTATTGTCGATCAAAATGTCAATGTGTGGAAGTGGAAAATCATCTTTGGGGCTGGCCCTATTCAAATCTCGGTAGTCCACACACATCCTGACTTTGCCATCTTTCTTAGGTACTGGCATGATGTTAGCGACCCATTGAGGATAGGACGTAACAGCCAGACAGCCAGCGTCGAATTGCTTCATTACTTCTGCTTTGATCTTTTCAGACATGTCAGGCCTCATTCGGCGAACTTTTTGCTTGATCGGTGGACAATCCTCTCTTGTGGGGAGACGGTGAACCACGATGTCTGTGTCTAAACCCGGCATGTCTTCATAAGACCAAGCGAAGATTTCAACATACTCATTCAACAACTGTATCAGGCGTTCCTTGACACTCGGTTCCAGATTGGCACCCACTTGCACCTCCTTCCGGTCTTCCTCGGTCCCTAAATTGACAGTTTCCAAGGACTCTTCATGAGGTAAGATGGCCCTTTCCTCTTGCTGTAGAAGTCTGGCCAGTTCCCCTGGTACTTCACAACCTTCGTCATCTTCATACTCGGCTTGATTGACCAGATCTTCAGAGTTATTGAAGGATATAGCAGAATAGTCACCCATGGAATCCGGAGTGGATGGGTACCTGCATTGGTGAGTGTGGGTGTGTGTAAGGGATAGCCATCCTTAAACAAAAAATGCAAAAGGAAAGAAAATGAACACAAGTAGTTTATCAAATGAAAAACGTCCAATGAATCATTAAACACGGCATATGGATATGAAAAATAATCAAAACCCTTACAAATGGACCTACATGCCCCGGGCAAGGCATAAGGTGAAAAGATAGTGTACGGATTGTTTGAAAATAAATATTACAGACCAAATAGGAAATGTTTAACAGATAAATTACTGATGAATAAAAGTGATGGGGACAAAGTCTTTTGCCTCCCAGTTGCTCAATCCTCCTTTGACAGTTGGGTAAATCTACTCTTCGATGTTGCTCTCTTTGTCTTCGTCCTCCAAAGCATTGATTCCGTAGGGAGAAATTTTGACCGGTGCTCTTTCAATCTTCGAACGGCGCATAGCTTTCTGGCCTGCGGTAGTGAACCCTAACCCAAATTTGTCGGTCTTATGTGGAATATCAGGTAACTGCCCCCATGCTGAATTCTTCCCTTCCTTTATTGCGGCCCTTGCATCCTCCAGAGATGCCATCCTGGCCATCTGCCTCGGTGTCTCAGCTGCCAACTTCGCTACTGTTATCTCAGGAAGGACTTCTTCGAAATGCTGAAAAGGCATTTCAATGAACTCTCCTTCAACCTCCACGTACCGGAAAGAATTCAAGTGGCTAATCATGTACTCCTCTTCGCCATGGACAATAATGATCTTTCCCTTGACAGGATACTTCAACATCTGATGTAAGGAGGAGGTGACTGCCCCAGCATGGTGTATCCAAGGCCTACCCAGCAAGCAAGAGTATGACGGACGGATGTCCATCACATAGAAAGTAGACTTAAACACCCCAGTGCCTATCTTGACGGGAATTTCAACTTCTCCATGGACCATTCTCTTCGAACCATCGAAAGCTCTGAAAACAATATCACTCGGCTTCAACTCCAACCCTTCACAATCTAGTCGGTCCAAGGCCTTCTTAGGCAATACATTCAGCGACGAGCCAGTGTCGACCAAGACATGTGCGAGAGTGGTTCCTCGACACTCGACTGAAATGTGCAAAGCATCATTGTCGTTTCTGCCTTTAGGAGTTAGGTCGGCATCAGAGAAACCTAATCCATTGTCCGCAGTCAGGCTAGCCACGCAATTTTGAAATTGATCTGCAGAGGTTTCCTGGGGCACATGGGCTGCCTTCAGGAACTTTATCAGGGCTTTAGCGTGCGCTTCTGAGCAAAGTAATAGTGCCAGCATGGAGATCTTTGAGGGGGTTTGCCCCAACTGTTCTACCACATCGTAATCACTCATTTTGATTATCTTCAAGATCTCATCCATTTCCTTCTTGGAGGTTTCCGAGATGACCAAGGGTTGAGCCCTCGTCCTGACGAGCTCATCTTGGATTCCCTTACCTTTATCAGCAGCGGTAGGAGAGACAGTACTAGGAACAACAACATCTTCAATCAAAGGGGTTCTAGCAGAGAGTTTTATTGGTGCAGGGATGACCTTATCAGCTGATGAGGGTCCAAAGATTGCTCTTGGAGGGGCAATCTCTGGAGAAAAAATTCCCCCGCTCCGGGTGATTTTGCTCGTGCCTGCAATGTTACCAATGCTGGCTTCTTCATCATCCGAACTTTCTTCAGTTATTTCGATTTGTTTAATACCATGGTAGTAGACGTCGCTGCCGTAGTTCCATGGTATCGACTTCTCAGAAACATAGGGGACAGGCCCTGGCATTGTTATCTTCAAAGGAACAGATTTCGTAGTTGGTGTAATCTTAACAGGATTTTTGACGGCCTTGGGAAGATTGGCGTGAATGGTTATGATTGAGACATCTTCGGTATGGGTTGGAATAGCAGAAACTTTTTCAAACAAAATTTGTCGACTATCCATAAGGCCTTGGATGCCTTTCTTCAGTAACGGACAATCAAACGGCAGAGAGTAACAACAATAGCAGTCTTCTTTACATCCCGGGAAGATCCCGGCCTTTAACAAATTCAACTTGATGGTTAACAAAGGAGTTATCAGATCATTAACATCAGCAACATACAAATCTTCTTCAATGGCATTGACATTTCGGCCGTGCTTCGGCATAGGTGCATGTGATACGGTGGGAGAACTGACTATGGTTTTGCGTTTGTTTCGCAAATGTTTCGGTTGAGCAAGAGTCGCCACCGACTTTTTATTTTATCCTAAGGAAAGGTTTAAAAAGCACAGCAAAAACCTTTGAGATTTTTCTTGGGTTCGGGGAGTAGATTATAGAAAGGGAAGGTATTAGCACCCTTTCTATCCATGGTTATCCATGGGCTCTTAGGTACTTGCTTAGATCAACTTGCCTTGGTTTTCAATTGTTTGAAATTGTGGTGTATGTGTGTGTTTGAAAAAATGTTTTGAAAAGAGGCCAATGTGGTGGCAACCTTTGTAATGATCCATGTTGGGATGTATACAAAGGTGTATGTCTTTTGAAAAGTTTTCCATGTTTTTGAAAGTTGTTTTGAAAGTGTTTGTGATGTATGGTTTTGAAAAAAATAGGCAAGTGTTTTTGTTTTGCAAGTTGGCAAGTACCCAAGAGCTATCTATCCTAAATTTCTCAAAGATCTTTGCTATGTTTTTAACGCTTTTAACAATTTTGTTCCATCATTGTATTTGGTGGACAATCTTGTGTTAGGATGTGAAAGGGACGGGCGCGGGTCGTCGTTTAGACCATAATTGCAATAGTGCTAAGTATCCTTGGGCAATTTTTTCTTTGAAATGGACTTTGATCATTTTAGGCAACTTTCGAAAGCGTCATCGAGGGACTATGATCATTTGAGTTATTTGTTTTGCCCAAAGAGACCTAACATGCAATATGGCCCAATTTTTGAAAGGCAACAAGTGGATGTAACCCTAGGAGTGTTAGTGTGCAAGTGTGTTTTATTGCATACAAGAGTTTTTTCTTTGAATTAGGTTTTTCTATTTCATTGATTTTATCTTGCCATACACGTCCTAATTACTAGCAATAAGAAGCGGAAATATAAAATCCTACGCTATTACAACAATTAGGGGAAGGGGATACACATTTGTACATGGGGGGTTCAACGAGAAAAATAGACAAAAAAGAAAATAGCAAAAAACAAGATATAGAGAGGGAGAGAGGGAGCCCGCGCGCTGCTGGGAGGTCATCAGAAGTTCTGACTCAGATCCGCTGCCAGATGATCAACCTGTTAGTGAAACTGGATGAGTCAGAGCTTCTGACTCTGGCACCTGCAAAACAGAACCTTGTTAGTGGGGAAATCAGAAGTTCTAATTTCCCTGCGCTGCAAGACAGAAGTTTGTTAGTGGAGAAACCAGAAGTTCTGATTCTGCTGAAAAGGCAATAACTCTCAGAGGTTCTGATATCATTGACAGCAAAACAGGCTTCAGATGTGCTAACGTCAAAGTCAGCACTTGGCTTTTCCCTGTACTAATCAGAACATCTGCAATTCTGTTGTTACTCCACAAAACAGGAAACATATTTGGAACAGATCCAGCAAATAGCAAAAATATCACCAAGGTCACAGGCAAGTCCTATACTGGCTCAGAATGTTCTGAGGTATGAAAATCCTCAGAACATAAACAGCAATAACGTGAATATTTACATTATGTTTATTTGAGTATGCACAGTTGATGATGCTTAACAGCGTGATGAGGTTCAGCAGGTGCTTACCTGACTTGTTGGGAAAGTTGGTGGGTGGAGTTTAGCTTTTGGCTCTGGTAGTGTTCTGGACAAATTTCTTTGAAAAGGATGGTAAAGGCGTATACGTATGTAGGGTCAGAAGTTTGGAAAGGGTGTTTTTGGTTTACAGGAAAAAACTGGATATTTGATGAAGTTTGAAGGTGAGAAACTCAAAGTTATGAAGCAAAACTGGAGATTTTGACAGAGCTTCAGAACGCTATGTTGCTAAGAGTTCTGTTTCTCACTTAGCAATTTTTTTGTTTCTTTTTCTGAACTTCCTTTGCAGTGGTGAAGACTCTCTATTTATAGGCAAAGTTCTTGTGGATGCCTTGAACATTTAAGGCGCCAACAGAGTTTGAATTTGTTCTTTGACAGAAATTCCTGGGAAGTTGTGATACAGATAGCTTTCAGCCTAGGTTGCAGCAGCAGGCGTAGATTGGGGAGAAGTGACCTCTGAAGTGGGCGGTGGCACGTAGACCCATGCCAGAATCTGTGCAAAAGCGTTTTCCAAGCCACACGTGAATGCTCAAGAGTGGTTGGAAGCATTAATGGGCATTAAATGGTGACAAGACCTATCAACATCAACATTCTGGTAATGGAAACCAGCGTTGAATCAGCAGCGTAAACCATGCTCTGGCCTTGGCTTCCTGTTGTCTTAGTAAGTTCTAGAGATTCTCCTGATTTTCTGGTACGTTCCTTGGATTTACCTCTGGACCTCCTGGGTTTAGAGATTTTGTATCAGTGTAACACCCACTCTTCTGATCTTTCATCTTCTGATTTCAACCTGTTCTGAAGGAGCCTTCAGACTTTCCTGATTCTCTTGCATTCCTTTAGCAAATTCTGACTGAGCTTGTGTAACTGCTGAAGGGGCATGTTCTGTTTGAGTCTTACATACTGAACCACGTTTACAACTTCTGATTGAACTGACGTAGCTGCTGAAGAGCCAACTTCTGACCATGCTGAGCCAAGCTTGCAACTTCTGACCGTTTTCATCTGGAATGGGTCCAGAAGTTCTGAAGCGCTGATTTTTCTTAAAACACTCATTTTAGAGAAGCGTTCTAAGTACTTAGAATTTGATTTTTCTCAGGATAAAAGTGTTGCTTCTGGAGTTCGTGAGATCATCTTGTTCTTGTAAGTGGCTTGCTTGGGCAAAAAGATAACTCAGGACTTGGATTTGTTTCAGAGGGGCCTTGAAAATCCAAGATGGTTTTCTGAAGAAAGGGAGGGCAAATTTTGGGGTACAATAGTGCAGATATCACATTAGGCTTCTCCAGAGCGTCAAACTCCACCTCCTTCGCCTCTATCAGGTCTTGGATTTTATGCTTGAGTGCCCAACAATCATTGGTGTCGTGCCCAACACTGTCAGAATGGTAGGCGCATTTAGCATTAGGATGATAATGAGGAGAGGACGTATTCACATTCTTTGGTGCCTCCTTGATGGTGGCGAGATTCAACTTTAACAGATGGGGAAGCACTTGCGCTGGAGTCATATTAATACGGGTGAACTGCCGTTGTGGCCGTTCCACCCGTTATTGATTTGGTCTGGACTGGTTATAGCGAGGCTGCTCACTTGAGGAGTTTTGAATCATTACGGCCCCCACAGTTGGCCGATGCTCCGTCTTCCCTGCTCTTCTCTGAGAATATACCACAATTGTTTCCTTCTTAAAAGGTTTCTTCTCAACACTTGCAGCAACACCCTTCTGAATCTTTCCTGACTTGATGCCAGCTTCTATTCTTTCGCCCGTTAAGATCAAATCGGTAAACCCTGCGGAAGAGTTACCAATCAGATGATTGAAAAATGGCCCAGATAGGGTCCCAAGAAACATATCAACAAGTTCGCGGTCGGTTAAAGGAGGCTGTACCCTGCCAGCCAAATCCCTCCATTTTTGTGCATATTCTTTGAATCCTTCGCCTGTTCCTAATGACATACCCTGAAGTTGGGTACGAGTAGGAGCAAGGTCAGAATTGTACTGATATTGTTTGTAAAAAGCGGTGGCCAAGTCTTCCCAATTTCGGACGCTGGTTCCCTCTAGCTGATAAAACCACTCCAATTGAGCTCCAGAAAGGCTGTCTTGAAAGAAATGAATCCAAAGATTTTTATCTGCCGTATAGGGTTGGATCTTTCTCACGTAGGACCTGAGATGCATTTTTGGACAGGACAGCCCATCATACCTTACAAACACTGGCACTTTGAATTTTGGGGGAATCACAATCCCGGCGACCAAACCCAAGTCTTCAAAATCCAAACCTGGTACTCTTTGTAGCTCCATGGCGGCCAACCTGTCTTCTAAACCCTTGTATTTATCATCAGCTGGAGGGTATTGTTGATCAGAATAATCTTCATACTCTTCGACCTCTTCTTCTTCCACATCGGACTCGGAAGGTACCGCAGCCCCACCTCCTTTACTGGTCCCTTCATCAGAAGTAGGAGGAAATTCAAGCACTCGCCGAGCTTCTCCGTCAAATCTTCTCCCCAGAGTAGCCACCCCGAGTCTCTTTTTCTTCTTCTTCACTGGGTCTTTATTCCCCAGCAAGGCCTTGAGATCCTCCTGACCTTTAGCCAAGGTCGTCAGGAGTTGCTGAAACTGTGTATTTTGAGCTTGCAGGTCTTTGACTGTTTGCTCGAGATCCATCCTACTGAAATAAACAGCAGACAGATAAGAAAACCTGGAGTGAGACCTGCTTATGCACATGATGAATGGTATGCTTATGTGTGCAATGCATTCAAGGATTTAGGACATTCAAAATTGTTTCAGACAAAGAAGAACGCACGTCATATTAATAAGAAGAAATTTGTTAGTACATAAATGCCCCATGGGCCAAATATTACAAAATAACTTCTCAAGGTAAAAAGACATTGCGCATCCTCTTTGGTGCGATGTAGGTGTTGAGGGCCTCTTGCTCATGGAGTCGGCGGGTAAGCTCTAGAACCTTCTTCTCACTAGCGTAGAAGCTGGCTTCAAAAGTGTTTCGTTCCTCCTTGAGCTGAATCCAACTTTTCTGCATTTCCTCCCACGATGTAGGCATGTCTGGATGTAGGATGGTGTAAGGAACCTCTCCTTCCATGACGGGCTCTTTAATCACAGGGAGAACATGAGGATAAGGCATCATTAGACTCTGGGCTCGGGCTCGTACCCACTTGAGATAAGGCTCAAGAGGGATGGAGTTCTTGTGTCCCAGAGTCTTGCTATCAACCTTGTTGGGTTTTCCCCGAGCTCTGATGAATCTTTGGCGAAGTCCTTGCGCATCGTTGTCGAAGTCAAAAACTAGGTCAGGAATCAACATGTCATGAGGGCCATCCCTCCGTGCATATCCAAATTGCCTCAAAGCTAGGCAAGGGTTGTAGGTGATACCTCCTCTGATTCCAAGTAAAGGAACATTAGGAAACTCTCCACAACGATCGATGATGATGACATTTTCTCTGGACCGAGAACACCAATGTACATCAGAGTGAGTAAGAGTCATCAACCGTTGGGACCACCTTGAGCCTTGGTCATTCTTCAAGACAGATTGTGGAAGGTGCGAAATAAACCACCTTGCCAGGAGAGGAGTACAGCACATGAGAACACCCCTTTTTCTCATTGTTCGTGTGTAAAATGAGTGAAGAATGTCCCCGAGCAATGTTGGTATTGGATTTCTGGACAAGAAGATTTTGACGGTGTTGACATCTACCAATTGGTCAGGATTTAGGAACAAGACCAACCCATAGATAAGGAGTGCCACAATCTCTTCAAAGGCTTGTAGGTCCAATGAGTTCCAACATTCTTGTGCCTTCTCAAACAAGAATTTTGCTAAGAATCCTTTGACGCCAGTTCTGGTTTCCCAATGCCCCTTGATGTCGGATGGTTGTAGATGTAATGCTCGAGCAACATCTTTCGGCTTTGGTTCCTTTTCCGTACCGTTGAAGGGTAGTTGATTAAGGATAGGAATTCTTAGGAGTTGAGAAAACTCCTCCAAAGTGGGCACCAACTGGTAATCAGGGAAAGTGAAACAATGGTGAATAGGGTCAAAGAACTGGAATAGCACTTTCATCATGTCTTCTTCAATGTTGGTGTTGACTAGGCTGAGCAGTCTACCATGTCTTTCACTGAAGGATGAGCTTTCCGGAATTCTTGAGGTGAGTTCCTTGAGTTGAGGAGAGATTCTCACAAGGTTGACTTGAATGGTGTTTCTGCGAGGAATTTCCATGACCTACAAAACAAGAACAAAGATGAAGATCCAAACCCTTGAACTGGTTAGTGAATGCATATGATGCTTTATGATGTTTATTATGTATGCACAAAACATATGTACAAGCAATTCACACCAAACCCTAGTTTCAGGCTTGCATGGGGTTTCATAGGTAAGTACCCTCTTGAGTGTAGTTGGCTTAAAAACCTGTCCTATAAATAGTAACCGGGTTCTAAGGAGCTCAATATCACGGGATTGTTTTCATTGTTCATTGTTTTGGTTTAGCCACTTAACTAGCGACCAAAATATTCCAAGAAAACAACCCTCAATGAGTGTAGTATCGAGTATCTACCAACTTCGGACTGCACGAAAGCCGGTCATCTCACTACCCCTAATAAAAGGCCAAGATGGTCAAGTAAGGTTCTAGGTCATTAGTGCTTAGTGACATCACTCAGCGGCCCCGTACTCTCCTTGATTGAACTCAAGGGTTACCGGTACTCACAAATATGTCGCACTAATATAGCTATTGCTTCGACCGTGTCGGTATACCCCGCACAGTTTCCACAACGTATTGCTATCTATGAATGTTTCCCAAAATCCGGGTGTAGAATTGCAAACCCAAACAAGAGAGCCAAAATATAAAGCAATCAAATAAAACAACTAGTCATGCAAGAGGGTGATCTAAGCCATAAGGTTACTCCACTTTTAAGTTAGTCCCCAGCAGAGTCACCAGTTCTGTGATACGGTGGGAGAACTGACTATAGTTTTGCGTTTGTTTTCGCAAATGTTTCGGTTGAGCAAGAGTCGCCACCGACTTTTTATTTTATCCTAAGGAAAGGTTTAAAAAGCACAACAAAAACCTTTGAGATTTTTTCTTGGGTTCGGGGAGTAGATTATAGAAAGGGAAGGTATTAGCACCCTTTCTATCCATGGTTATCCATGGGCTCTTAGGTACTTGCTTAGATCAACTTGCCTTGGTTTTCAATTGTTTGAAATGGTGCTTTGTGTGTGTTTTGAAAATGTTTTGAAAAAAGATGCCTTGTCTAGGCTACCCTTGTAACAATTCTTTACTCGAATGTTTTACAAAAGGTGTTTGTCTTTTTGAAAAGATGTTCCAAGGTTTTTGAAAGCTTGTTTTGAAAGTGTTTGTGAAGTGTGGTTTGAAAATAGGAAAGTGTTTTGTTTTGCAGATTGACAAGTACTTAAGAGCTATCTACCCTAAAGTTCTCAAAGATTTTTGTTATGTTTTAACCCTTTTAACAATTTTGTTCCACCATCGCATTTGGTGGACAATCTTGTGTTAGGAGGTGAAAGGGACGGGCGTGGGTCATCGTTTAGACCATAATTGCAATAGTGCTAGGTATCTTTGGGTAATTTTTCCTTGAAAGGGACTTGATCATTTTAGGCAACTTTTCGAAAACGTCATCGAGGGACTATGATCATTTGATTGTTTGTTTTTACCCAAAGAAACCTAACATGCAATATGGCCCATTTATGAAGGCAACAAAGTGGAATACCCTAGGGGTGCAAGTGTGATATGTGTTGTCCATTTTTCATGCTTTGATTATCTTGAAATTAGGTCAAACTATTTTGTTCTTTTTATTTGCATACAAACCCTAATTCTAGCATGGTATATTTAAAAAGCGTTAAAGTGCGAAAAGTAAAATTCCTACACTATTACAACACAATATGGGAAGGGGGGTACAAATGTTCAAATGAGGGTTATTGACAAGAAATTTAAACCTAGCTATTACATCAATTTGGAATATTTACAAGATAATTAATTGCATAAATTAAATGGAAAATAAAATAAAGATGCAAAATGCAAAAAAGGGTTTTTTTTTATATGTATGGAAAAAGGATATTTTTTATGTCAAATAAACAAAAAAATGAATAAAATAAAAAAAGTAAAATTTTTGGAGTTTTTGTGTTTTAAGGGTAAAACCCTAATTTTTATTAAGTAAATATATATATTATTTAATTTATACAAGTATTTATTTATTATGTACAAAAAATAAAATGAAGTATATTTATAAAAAGTATTTTTTATGTCAAATATTAATAAAATAAAAAATGTATACATTTTTTGTATTATTTACCTAAATATACTAATATATATATAAATATCTTTATTATTTACTAAATAAATATTATATATACAAAAATAATAATATTTAATATTTATAAAAAAAGTATATTTTGCATAAAATATTTTCAAAAGAAAAAGTGAAATAAAAATCAGAAATAAAATATATTTGCATTTTTTTTCTAGTTTTTCTAAATAATAGTATATATATATATTTATGTACAAATGTCCATATAAACAAATAAATACCTAAAAAATATAAAAATGGTGTAAAAAATATTTTTTATGTTTTTAATATTATTAGCAAAAATAAATAAGTCAGGATAAAAAAAGAAAAGTCAAAAAATCATGCAAATAAACAAAATGGGCCTAGGGGGTGTAAAACCAAAAACATGGTGCAAAAAGGAATATCAAAACAGGCCCAGCCCACGTGGCTTCTTCTTCAACCTCTGGACAAAAAAATGTTCAAAAAACGCGCGCCTGAACATCAATTCAAACACCTGGATTCTTTGATTTTTTGCACAAACTTACAACATAAGAAATGTTAAGCATTGAATCACGATTCTAAATATGTAAAGAACTCATCCTAACTCTCAGAAATGAGAGAGAATTTTGACATTCCCAAATCCTGACCTAACTTTTCTTCCATATTCAGACCTTAAATTCTCATAGCTCAGGCAAAATAAATGAAAAGTAAAAGCATGTACAGATTCAGGGGCATGAGTAGAACACTTCTTATTCACAAACTTAGAGCTAATGATGCCTACACTAAGAGTTAGAAGTTCAAGAAGATACCTGTTCAGTTGAAGTTCTATCTAGCAATGGGGGAGCTTTCAGGGCAAGATGATGATCTGTACAGCTTGCCTGAAGTGTAGTGATGCTATTCCAATACTTACTTTGCTTTAAAACACCTTGAATCGAGCTATGGACCTTCAACTGCAAAACAAGAAAGTGAAAATGGTGGAACTGGTTAGAGGAGTTACAGGTCGTGTTTTATGTTTTGGTTAGCTTCAAGTGATGCTAGGGAATGTGTTTGATGAGCTTTGAGCAAGAAAGCATGAAAGGAATGAAAGTTGGAACTCAATCTGCAGAGGTTACTCTGTTTGGACAGTTTGAAGGTGATTCTGGGAATCAGAGGGTGTTGGGGATGGTTGGCTCGTGTTCTAGCTTGTGTTTGATGTTTAGGATATGTTTGATAACTTTGTTTAGGCTTTCTTGTGCTGAGATGAAAATTGTGGTGTGATATGCTAGGTTTCTTAACACTTAAGCAAGAAAAGGTCAAGTTGATGTTTAGGCAGGTAGAGGCCCTCATAACATGATGCAAACCTTGGCATTGATCCGTGTGATTAGTCCCTAAACTTGTGCCAAGGGGATTTGATCTGTACTTCTTGGATTTGCATTATGACATAAAGCTTGCTTTTGCAAAAATGGCTATTTCACTTTTTCCATTTATGGCCTAATCTTGCATACAATGCTTGGATACACAAAATAAGGCTTTGGCACAATGAGTATGCATTAAATTTATGAGTGTTGGATGGTTTAGGGGCCTGTAATCAAGGGGAGCATGCTGATTTGAAAAATGGCATAAGTTATGAACATGTACATGACCAATTCAAAAGTGAGTTTTTGCCATATTGCAAAATTCGATTCTCTCAAGTTATGAGGTTGTTTGATGAGTTCTTGGACATTTTGGAAATCTTGGAATGTGTACTACAATCCATATTTGAAGTGCAGATTGAAATTCCAAGTGGAAGTATATGGAAAATGGTCTTGAAGTTAGGTAGAAAACCTTGCCAAAATAGGTCAAATTTTCACTAAGTTAAGAATGGTTTAGTACCCTTATTCCAAAAATTGTAACTTGAGATACAAGCCTCATTTGGGAAAACTTTGTGAATCAAAGTTGTAGATTATGCAATAGGCTACAACTTTCATGTTTTGACTTTTTCTTAAATCCAAATAAATCTTGGTGATAAAGTGGGGCAAAGTTGGGAAAAAATTAGGGTTTTTCATAACTTAGAAAAATTCTAAGTTATGAAAAATTCTCATTTCAAACCCTAATTTGCAATTCTTGATTTCTTGATGAACAAGTTTCATGATTTGGCATGTTTTGATGAAAAATGAATCTTGACTCTTGATTTTGACCAAAAAGTCAAAGTTTGACTTTTCAGTATACAGTCAAAATTGATCAATTGACTGGGAAATTCAACTGTCAATCTTGTGTATTTGGGATCTTCTGAACTTGTTGAGCATGTCAAGACAATTCCATGGGGTCCTTGAATCCATATGTGAGCTTGGTTTGCCATTGGCTAGGTCAAACAGTCAAAATTTACCTTTGTGCAGTCAAAACCCTAAAAATGACCATTTTGCCCTTTTGGTGATCTGATCAAATTTCTTGTGGAATTGTGATCCAAACTTGATCAAATGGTCCATGTGAGTTCATAATGTTTATGTGGGTCAATTTTCATGAGATTTGACTGTCAATTGGCCACAGTTGACTTTTTCCCCAATACAGTTGATTTCTAGGTCAACTGTCCAATTGACTGGGCAAAACTTGGAATCAAGGCTTGAAACTTGATTTGGATAAACTTGGGAGTCCAATATGAAGCAAAAAAGTCATCTTAGGCATTTTAGGTCAAAACATCTTTGTGCAAACACAAACCCTAATTTGGGTCAACAGTGCAAGGAGAAGTCTTGAGCAGATGAAACCCTAACTGGATCTTGATCTCCAAGGGCTTTGTGATGAGAAATGTTGAGAAAATGGGAGGAAAAATTTTGGGGTACAACAGTGGGCCTACAGCTTGATCCTATCGTTAAGTCCAATTGAACCACCCCCAGTGTTTTGCCTACTTTCCCTTCATAATTGGATAGAACCATGTTGTGTGGTTTGATGTCTCCTTCGCGTATTTCTAACCTTTTCAGCATGAAATGGGGTATTAAGTTAACTACAGCGCCCCCATCCACTAGAACCTTATTTACGCCATGGGCACCAACCTTTTCCCGAATAAATAATGGCTTCAGATGATTCTTCATAGCTGGTTCTGGACGCTCGAAGAACGCATTCTGCTCCTCGACAGCCCCGTTATCCATCACGTAGTAGCACACAGGCCTATGCTTCATCAGATCTATGGTATCTTCTTCCTCATACTCGTCAATTTTAGTTTCCTGTCCAAACTCACAAGGAAGCACAGATACCACGTTGCAATTGATATTGAACGAAGACTCCCCCTCTGATTCGAAGTTGTCCGTTAGCATATCTTCGTCTTCTTCTGGACCTGGAGTGTATTCCTTTGGTTCATCTAGTTGTACTTCAGAGAAGAGCCTCCTACTAACTAGGGGTTTGTCTTCAGTTTGATTTTTTGGTGTGGGTTTGTTGGTGCTAGATTCACCTTGGTTTCTTGTTGAAGTTTCCCCTTTATTTGCCACAGCTTCCCTTTCAGCCTTTCGAATTCTCTGTTGCCTTCGCCATTGAGATCTTGACATGGGGTTTCTTCCTTTGTAGTTCTCTAATCTCACTTCTTCCATTTTCTCTATGTTGAACTGCCTTCTATATGTCATAGCATGACGTGCGTTTCGTTCATTGTTTCTCCATTTGTCTTTGCCTTTGTCATTTCTGACTTGCAGCCATTTGTCTGTTGGCACTTCAGCAGGAATTTTGAACGTCACTCTTTGAGCGCCCTTGGGATGAGGACTATCAGGCCTTCGTTGATTGTATTTGCTATCGAAACGTGGGCCCATCTGAACAGTCTCTTGGTGGTTCCAGCAAGGGGCGAAAGGGATTATTTCGAAGGCTCTGGCCATGCTTTGATCATATACAGCAGAACACCTTGGGCATATCAAGCATTTGGTTGCCCCTTTGTAGCAGCGAAGCACAAATTCCAACAAACTTTCTCCAGCCTTAAGATAACACCTGAATAACTGGTTATCCTGGCGCCAGTTGTTGCCAGTTCGTGCCCTTTGTACCCTCTCGAAGTTTGCAGCGATTCTCTGGTTGCAGAGGATGCTGCATCTAGGGCATAGTATCATTCCTGTATCTCCTTTGTGGCACATCATGAGGTAATCCTTAAGACTAGCATCTCCATCATGATTATCCTCCATTTTATACTTTTCTTTTTCTAAGTATCTCTCCACCTCCTCCATTTCAGAACGAGGTCTCTCCATATCCACCATGTTTACCTCAACATCCTCCCCCTTAGTGTCATCATCTCCCCATCCTCTAGGTTTTATATCTTCAATTTGGATTTTTGAACTCTCTGGGGCAGAATATTTGACCAAGTAGTCAAATTTTCCACTTGGCTCCCCTAAAGTATCCCATATTTCTTTCTGAGGGGAGGTTGGCTTCGTGATCTGGACTTTCTCCAATTCTAGCCTCAGGCCTTCAGTAACCTGTGTCAACTCTTGGTTTTGGTTTTCCTGGCCTTCAGTAGCTTGGATTTCTTTTGCAACAGCTAAAGGTGCTGCTTTGATCGAAGTCTCTGGTTGCTTGTGGACGTCTTCAGTGACCCCCTTATTGACTTCGACTATCACCCAGCTTTCATTTTCAGTACCTTTCTCTCCTACTGGAGCGTCACTTTGGTCAGCTTCCACCATGTTAATTTCCCCAATGCATGCAGGCTCGGAGTAATTGGTGTCTGCGACATCCAAAGGATCCTCATCTACTTTCATTTTTGCTTTATCAGCGAACTTCAGTCTGCCATCTTTAATTGCATTTTGAATTAGGTCCCTGAAAAGAAAACACTGTGAGGTTTTGTGGCCTAGGAAACTATGATACTTGCAAAATCCTCTTTTCTTCCTTTGATCTAAAGGAGGTATTTTGAAATTTGATGGCACAATGAGTTGGCCATCTTTGACAAGTAAATCAAAAATCTCGTCACACTTAGTTACATCGAAGGTATAAACCTTCTTTGGGAATTTGTCACTTTTCTCATTTTCAACAATTTCTTTCCCTTTTGTGGGAACTAATAATTTGCAGGAGTAAGGTGGTGCCTGTTTTAATTCAGCGAGGTTGATTTCGACCTCTTCGAATTCGAATTCAGGATAATCTTCTGTTTCCTCAGCTCCAACATATGAGACTCTTTCTTTTTTGTTATTTTTAAAAACTCTGGCCTTTTCGTCCTTTAGCCTTTCGACCTGTCGAACCCTATCGGCTAATTGAGCCATATCCCTCAAGTATTGAGTGTCTAATTTCTTTCGAATAGAGTAATCCAGGCCGCCAGCAACCATTTCGACTAACTCATGTTCAGGAACTACTGTAAAGCATCTAGATTTCAAGAGCCTGAATCTATTCAGATAATCATCTATGGGTTCAGTAAACTTCCTCTTGACACTGGCTAGTTCCTTCAGACTTATTTTTGATTGCCCCATG
This sequence comes from Vicia faba, assembly GCA_948472305.1. Lineage (NCBI taxonomy): Eukaryota > Viridiplantae > Streptophyta > Magnoliopsida > Fabales > Fabaceae > Vicia > Vicia faba. The sequence goes on along the minus strand of CATIWC010001181.1, from coordinate 102,972 downwards.
TAGAACTGCTCATGGAATAATCTCTCCAAAAGAGCCCAAGTATCAATGGACCCAGGAGGCAAAGTGGTGAACCATGTGAAAGCGTTCTTAGTCAGGGAACTTGGGAAATGTTTGATCCTAAGGTCTTCATTATTGGCTATATCTCCTGCTTCGGTTAGATACCTGGCTATATGTTCGACTGTTGATTCGTTGGTATCCCCAGCAAACTTTGTAAACTTAGGGACTTTATATCCCCTTGGTAAATCAGTGTGCATTATGTAATCTAATATAGGGGAGGCATAATTTGGCCTTCTAATTCCTGTGTTGAGGCCATTCTGGGCCATGATTCTCTCTATCATGGTGGTTACATTATTTTTTGCCGAGATGTTATTATTTCGAATTCTGTGAACGACTGCATCAGCATCTTGATTTCGACCCACCATGACAACTCCTCTAGGTTGTTCTTCTCGAAACTCTGGGACTTCTAGCCTTTCGACCCTTGCCCCTGGTTCCATAATTTCCCTTTGCGGGCCATGAATCATTTGGGCTTCTAACCTTTGTGCCCTTGCCCCTAAATTAACCTCCTCTCTGGCTGGTCTATAGGGTGGGTCATTAGCAACTTATTCTATAATAGGTACGTTTGCTCGAACTCCCGCCTGATTCTGCCTACGCCTTTCTGGGGGAGCGAAGAAGTCTGCTATTCGACTCATGTTATCTGCATTTTCTCTGTTTGTCACAGTTACATTTTGTACTATTGGGGCAAAGATTTCCTGCAAAGTTTGTGCTAACACTCCTATCATATTATGGTTACTGTCATCCATTAATTGCCTAAAGGCCAACTGATTTTCTGTGGTTAAGATAGGCATTGCACTATAACCCACTGACCCTTGGTTATTTGTCATAAATTGATTTGCCCCAGACCCAGACCCTAATTGTGGTGATGAATTCGATGTGGAATTGTGTAAGCCTGCCATAAAAGATGTTGGCATTCCATAAGAGGAATTTCTGGTTCTATTACCATCGAAACCGGGTGGTCTAGTTAGTGGGGTGGAGAAATGGGTTTGTGTCCCTGATGGTGGGACGAATCCCTCAGGGTAACCAATGGTTCCAGTATTTCCTAGGATCGAACTGTTAGTTGATATGCCATTTGTTCCATTAGTGGCTACGCTACTGGTAGAAGATGCAACAGACTGTGCGTTCGAAGGGATCACATTAGATGTTTCCATCGAGGCGGAGATATTAGAAGGGGCATTTTGTTCCCCTTGTTGATTGTCTGGATTAGACATCTTGTTTAAACGTTTTCTTCTGGATAAGGGTTGGTTGCTATTGGTTATTCTACCACTTATAAGGTTCATATAACAACAAACTTATCACTCAGAGAGTATTTCTACAATGGTTACGTCTCAACAATTTTTTACTTTGTTCTAAATTTCGTAATGACCAATGACGCGTCCCACCGGGTGTGCCAATTTGTTTACAGTGATTTCTGGTAAACAACCGCTAGTCCTCCAAACTATCAAATAATCTTAATGACTGTTATTTAATCTCTCTGGTAACTTGCAGGATCGACTAGATTGATCCTAGAATGTATTGGTCATTTGGGTAATTCTCATTATAGAACTGATATTCATGGTTGGTATTTAGAATGTTGTGTAGGTGTTCAACTTACTTCGATTACTCTATTAAAGATCTAATGACATGATCAAGTAAATGCGTGCGAAACTAAATTGCATGAATAAAGTTCAATTGTAAAGACATGTAAAACTGTAGAAAAGACAAGTAAATGACTTCGAAGCATAAAAACATGTAATGTAAAAGCGTTTCTGGAATGTAAAAGATTCGAAATATGAAGAAAGCGTTTAAATGCAAGAAATCAGTAAAATGACTTTAAATGAAAAAAGGTATTCGAATGATAAAAGCATGAAGATAAAGGCATGAAATATACAAAAGTTTCTGAAATGTAAAGGATTTGAAATGGAAAGGAAACATTTAAATGTAAAACATCAGTAAAAATACTTCGAATGAAAATATTTTAATGTAAAGGCTTTTGAATGATATTGACATGAAGATAGAGGAAAAGACTGAAAATGATAAAGAGTTTTATTGAATCATAAACACTTGGTGTTATCATACATACATTGTTCGTGCATTCGTTTCCCTAGCCATGTGGTATTTTGAATGTTTACTGAATTTTTGTACAATAGATATGACACACGAAATCCTAATGCTAAGACTTCTATTTATACTACTTCGACCATAACGGTCTTACTATAAGATCCTGCCACGTTCAGAACATGCAAAGCAATGCCCTCCTCTAGCTTTCACGCGTCTTCGAATGCTCCAGCGCATATATTTTAAATTTCGAACATCCCGCTTGCGTTTGAATTTCAAATGTTTTGGCACTCTTCGTTTCGAACTCATTTCTTGGACACAGCCTTGTTACCATTTCGAGACTTCTTTGAATATATCTCCATAACTGTGACTCGAAGCTCAGAGTTTTGACATGCCCATTCGAAGCACTGCTTCTACCATTTCGAAACATGACATCCTTCTTTATTCCAATCGAAACGTCCAATTTGCTTCGCTTCTAATAATATCATCAAAATCTTCAGCCAACACTAGGCTACCGAAAAGAAGATGCATCTTGTTGGTATAGATAATACTAGTTAATCCTTATAAGAATTCCTTCAACTATGTAGTCATTTTCCTGCACAACCTCTAGATCCCTCTCATCCCGATGTGAATTCAGTGAACCATTCCCCGCCCTCTTCGGCCTCGGGTGCTACATACATTATAACCGCTATATGCCTTCTTTGGTCTTGGTGTTAGAGGCCCATCAACTTCCGCTTGGTTCGTTCCCGAACTACATCTTATTGGGAGAGGTATGCTCTGATACCATTTGTAATGCCTCATACTACTTTCAGGATTATCGACTGACCCCACAAACCAGCACGAGTCTATTCAGCATGATCTGTCCTCACTCACACGCTTTCTGGGAAACTTCTCACAAGGTCTCCCATCCAAATACTACTTCAACTCAAGCACGCTTAACTGTGGGGTTCTTATCTGCTAGGCTACCAAAAAGAAGATGCATCTTTTTCGTATAGGTAGTACCAATCAATCCTTATGAGTTTTCTTTCCACTATGCAGTCCCTTCCCTGCACAACCTCTGGATCCCTCTAATTCCGATGTGAATTCGGTTCAACCATTCTCTGTCCTCTTCGACCTCGGGTATTATATGTGATGCAACCACTCTACGCCCTCTTCGGCCTCGAGTGTTACACCAGGGGCGACGTTGTTCTTGAATGAAGTCTATTCGAATCGAATTAGCATTTCTCATACCATCCTAGGTTTCTCCAGCTCTACAGGGCGCCCGAGCCCTGGATACGCCTAGCGATCGAGACATAAGGGGTGTCGGGTTTCTTAGCCTAGTATCTTGAACCTCACATTCATGATATCTACATTCAATTGTGACTCGGAGACACGATTGAAGCACACCAGCTCAGTGTGCTTTAAAGTTCATTTATTTACAGAAATTACATGTGCAATAATATTTATATTATTCTATTGATTCCATTTACAGTTTATTTTGATAAAACTTGTTTCAATAATCAAAAGCAAAATTTTGAAGGAATTACTATTCAACCTTCTTTCTGTGACATTTTTATCTATTTCCACTAACACAAACACTTGTGATTTTATTTAATTAATTTATTTTTTATATTATATATCAGTGTCAACATGTTAATGTGTATCTAGTGTCCTTACTTCATATTTATTAATTGTTAATATATATGAATGAACTTTTATTAGATATTAGAATTCATTCAATTTAATTGTTTGAAATGTGCAAAATTATATTGAATTGTATTATGTTTTTTTAAATAGAATAAATGTTTGTTTTATACACAATTCGCGAACTCAATCCAACTCTAGAATATCCGGGTTGGTTCTGGTTGATTTTGATAGTAAAATTATGAGTTAAATGATGAACTCATTCCATTAAAAATAGAACGGTTGGATCATAAGATTAAGTCAAATTCGGTCGAATCTAACTCATATACACTCTTAAATGTCAAACTCGGTCTAATCTAACTCATCTACACTCTTAAATGACTTCATTTTGGGTCTGCCTGTTTGAAGAGAGTAAGGTAAGCAAGAAGTAGGAACGAGAGATTAAAAGAAGAAGTGTCAAATAAATGCTGCTTGGTTTGCAAAGAAAATGGAGAGAGACTAAAACTTTGTGGGTCCCACATACAAATCTTTTTTCTTCTATGGTGCGAAGAAAGGATGAAATTTGTTGTCTTTCTCTATTATATCCTTACCAAAACAAAACATTATGGTGAGGCAAACACAAATCTTTTTGCAAAATAATTACCACGTTAATGCTAGTGTTGTAAAAATTTAATAATATCAGTAATTAAAGTAAATAAGAAATTTAATTAATATATAATTTTTATTAAATTAAAATAAAACTACATTTATTTTTCTATAAAATTAATTTAAATTTAATAAAATTATATGTTTAATATAAGGATATTTTGATTTTTTAAAAGTTAAATACATATTTTTTTCTTCTATTTCTATTATCTTTCTCTTATAACAATCAACACATTAAATCATATTTCTTTCATATTTCTCTCTTTTCATACTCTTTCCAATCTTTTTCTCTCTTCTCACTTTTTTCTCACAACCAAACACATCCTTAATGACTTGTCAAATTATTCAAATTTTATCACATAACAAAGATTTAAAAATATAATTATTTTAACATATATATATTTACATTTATGCATTTTAATAAAATATCGTATGAGTTTAGAGGTTTCATCTAAGAGATGCTCCATTTAATTAGTCCATTTAAAAAAACAGATGTAAGATATTTTAATAAAAAATAAGATTAAAAATTAAATAGTTGTTTAATAAAAATATTAAAAAAAAACATGTCAAATATTTTTTCTCCCCCTCTTCAATTTTCCGTCCAATCTCTCAAAAAAAATTATTTTAGAACAATCAAAAAAATATTTTATTTCCATTATCTCCTTCAACCTTCTGTTTTAACCATTAAAAATCTATGATTTATGTTTCAAATTGAAAAATAAAAAAAGGAAAATGGTGAAAATTTAAGAGATAAAAGGAAATTCGTGGCCGTGATAGTGAATCACAAAGACTAAGATAAGAATTTTATATGGTTGATAAAGAGAGAAAAATATATTTTTCAAAATTTATAACATATCTCTTTTATTTTTAAATTTAGAATCGTCATCCTTCGAATTGAGCTAAATATTATTAGAATTTAATTGGTATGCATAAATAGTATACAAAAATTTATATAATTAATTAATTATAATTATTATATTTTAATTGAAGTTTAATTTTTATTTTGATTATTTATAAATAATTATAATGCACTTAAAAAAGTTTACACTAAAAGTACATTATAATTAATCACTTATTTATATCATATTCTTAACTTATATAAAAAATATTAAAGAAGAAAATTAATACCTTCACTAAATAAAACCTTATAACTTATTTATGTTATTAACAATGGGATCATATCATTGAACTCAAGTGAATACATATCAAAAGAAGAGAAAGGATAAACATCTGTTTTATTTCATCCACATATAAAAAGATTTCAAACACAATGTCACACGTCCAATTCATGATCAAGCCTTAAATGAGGGAGGAGGACGAGGAATAATATAACCTGAAAGAATAACATTGAGAATAGAAATTAATATTAGTTTTTCATAAAATAAGTAATATTTATTTGAATTTGATAATAAAATGTTATTAACTTACTTCCACATTTATCCGTAGGAACGTTTGGAACTTTACAAGCGTTTGCTACAAACAATGCTTTTTCCATGCTGATTGCATTTTCAATATCAGGAGTCACATTCTTGCAGTAACATGAGGCATTAACGCCTTCCAATGACGCACAACAAGCTTCTAAATCTGCTAATGGTGGATTTTGTGGTGCATCTTTTTCAACGAACTTTTTACATTGAAATACAATGCCTAAAACATTGCCACCACAATTAAGTGGAAGTTCAGCACAAATTCCTAACACTAAGATGGTTAGTGTAAGTATACATGTTGCAAAGCTTAAGCATCTAATTGCCATGATGATCAAATCAAATCTAAGTGATATTTTCTCAAATTTGATCAACTATAAAATGAAGGAATGTTAACTTGTATACTGATGCAATAGATAGTAGTTTATATAGAAGAATGAAGATGTGAAAAAATCATAGCTATTTATCATTTACTTTTTTTACTTGAAAAGTTTTTAATAATATAACCCGACACCGAAATTTTAAAATTAAACTTTTACCAATAATAACGTTTAGACGTTACCTGTTCAATATCATCACATTAAATGTAAAAAAAATTAAATTAATTCGTGTACATACAAATTAATTTAAATTTGTCTCATCAAAAAAAATTTAATTTTAATTTAAACCTTATATGTAAAAACTAAAAAATTCAAAAGTACCAATAGCATATATGTACATGTTTTCTTTTAGATATATATAACGACATTAAAATTCAAATACGATAAAAAAACGATCGTGAGAAATAAGTTTGTATTTAAAACTAAAATTCATTACGATTATATTGTCACTAATATTTATATTCTTATATTAGAGAATCTATTACTAATTAATAGTAATAATTACTAATAATGTGCCGAAAATAAAAGAGAAATTATTACTAATAACAAATGATGATGTTGATATGTTACTGTTTTAATGAGATTACAAATACAAGTAATATTTATTTACATGTAATATTTATTGTTCTTTATACAATATCACAAATAAAATTTCAGTTTAATATTATTTTAGATATTTTCATAGTGAAAATAAGTTAAGGATAGTTGGATATATGAAATTCTAATATTAGGAGTGTACAAAGGACGAGTTGGGTCGGTCATAAACTTGATGAAACCTGATGATAAATAGAACAATACTAAAAACAAGGCTCTATACAATAATATCTATAAGAAAACAAATCAAAATATTGTTTATCATAAGACAAAATAAACACAATTTCTTGTATCTACAAATAAATGTAAATTTTATTATCTTATACTTTAACCAAAATAGTAATTCACCAAAACATTGTATTAAAAACAAAAGATAGTAAAAATATAATCTTACAAATTAGTTAAATGTTTGCGACCAATACCAAAATAAACCATGCATAAATTAATGAATACACAACCATTTGAAGGCAAATTTTTAGCTACCCATAATAAATAGTCGGATATTCTTGAATAAAATTTAATAATTTAACTGTTGTAACTGGTTAATATGGAGTGTAATCGGTTATCGCGGATGAAAATGTTGAAAATCCATCAAATTCTACGATGAATTTCTACCACAATGACAATTTAATTATGAGACAAACAAAGAAAAGAAGACAAGACAAATAATTTCTGCAGAGTTTCTCTCTGCTCACAAACTGTGAAAACTTTATTATTCACTTGCAACTGCAAATTCTGTGAATACAATGAATTGACTTACTTGACTTACTTGACTTGCATTTGAAAAATAGGGGTTACTCCCTCTATTTATAACTGAGCTTACACCCAAAGCCCAAAGCCCAAAATATCTTTTTGTTACTAAATCAAATCAAATCAAATATATTCTGGACTTAAATCAAATCTATTTAAATCTAAAATAAATCAAATCTTCTTTGACACTATGAATTACAATTTAACACACCACCTAATTCATTGTGTCTAAACTGTCTATGTTCATCATGGCTCTTAGCTTTCTGAATACTTCGACTTGCACTCCCTTCGTCATGATGTCTGCAATCTGATTCTCAGTTCTGCAGTGTTTCAAATTCATCTTCCCATCTGCTATCTTCTCTCGAAGATAATGGAATCTCATTTCGATGTGCTTACTTCGACCATGTGCTATTGGGTTCTTTGCCAGATTAATAGCTGACATGCTGTCTATCTTCATGGTAATTGCTCCATGATTTTTCCCTATTATCTCTTCGACCAAGTTCACCATCCAAGTTGCTTGACATGCACAAAGAAAAGCAGCTATGTATTCTGCTTCGCATGATGATAATGCCACTACTGGTTCCTTTCTTGAATTCCAAGCAATTGGTGCACCACCTAGCATAAACACATATCCTGGTGTTGACTTTCGATCTTCAGCATCACTACACCAACTCGAATCAGTGTATCCCATTAACTTGCATTCTTTTCCTTTATCAACTGCAAGAAACAAAATGCCATAATCGAAAGTTCCTTTGAGATACCTTAGTATCCTCTTCACTGCTTCTAGATGTGATACCTTTGGCTTCTGCATAAATCTACTTACCATACCTACACTGTATGCTAAGTCAGGCCTTGTATGACAAAGATATCTTAATGATCCAATAAGTCTTCTGTATTGGGTTGGATCAACATCATCTTCATCTGTATCTTTCGACAGTTGCAGTCTTGGTTCTGCAGGTGTCGAAGTTGAGTTGCATTCTTCCATCTCAAACCTCTTGAGAATTTCTCCTGCATATCTTCTTTGATGCATCATCAAACCTCTACTGCTCTTGTAGAATTCGATACCAAGGAAATATGAAATCTCACCCAAATCAGACATTTCGAATTCCTTGCTGAGATCACCTTTGAAGTCTTCGATCTCACTTTTACAGCTACCTGTTATCAACAAATCATCTACATAGAGACATAGTATAAGCAATTTACTCTTGCTTCTTCTTACATATACTCCACGTTCAGCTGTGCACTTCACAAATTCCTTCTCCCTTAGAAAACTATCAATTTTCTTATTCCAAGCCCTTGGAGCTTGTTTCAATCCATACAGGGATTTATGTAGCCTGTACACCTTTCTTTCTTCGTCATGTTTCACAAACCCAACTGGTTGTTTAACATAGACTTCTTCATCTAAGGGTCCATTTAGGAATGCACACTTCACGTCCATCTGACATATGTGCCAACTGTTTATTTATGCTAGACCAACAACCAACCTGATTGTTTCGATCCTAACAACAGGTGCAAAAACTTCGTCGAAGTCTATTCCTTCTTTCTGCAGAAATCCTTTCGCCACAAGTCTTGCTTTGTGTCGAGTTACTTCACCTTTCGAATTCGTTTTCACTTTGTATACCCACTTGACATCAATTGCCTTTTTGCCTTGAGGCAATTCGACAAGTGACCAAGTGTTGTTGTCTTCGATAGACTTTACTTCTTCGTCCATTGCTTTCACCCACTTCGAATCTTTTAATGCTTCAGCTGCATTAACAGGTTCGACATCTGCATAGAAAGCATAATGTACCAGCTCACCTTCATTATCTATTACATCATCTGATGTAATCACACAATCTTGCAATCTTGCAGGCATGCATCTTGTCCTTTAAGGTCTGCTTGTACTTGGTATATCTGTTGGTTCCTCTTGTCGAACTTCTCTTTCGACTTGAGTTTCTGGCTCTTCGAATAGGATTCCCACTGAATCTTTCTTGACATTTGCAGTCCAATCCCATTCTTTAAACTCATCTATGATCACGTCCCTGCTGATCACAATCTTCTTGTTCTCTGGATCGAACAACTTGTAGCCTCCTGTCGAATGATATCCAACTAGGATCATTTGACTTGACTTGTCATCAAGTTTTCTTCTCAACTGATCTGGCACATGTCTATGTGCAATAGATCCAAATACCTTTAGATGACTCAAGCTAGGCTTCACACCAGACCAACATTCTTCTGGAGTAATTCCTTCTAGCTTCTTTGTAGGACATCTGTTCAAAATGTATGTTGCAGTCAAAACAGCTTCACCCCAAAACTCTTTAGGTAAACTCTTGCCTTTCAACATACTTCTTACCATATTCATGATGGTTTGATTTTTCCTTTCTGCAATTCCATTTTGTTGTGGAGTATAGGGTGGCACCACCTCATGCACAGTCCCTTCCTTTTCACATAATCTATCGAATTCTTTCGACACATATTCTCCACCACCATCAGTTCTCAAAACTTTGAGCTTTTGACCACTTTGTCTTTCGACCATAGACTTAAACCTGGTAAATACTTTGATCACTTCACTTTTCTTCTTGATCAGGTAAGTCCATAGCTTTCGACTGAAATCATATATGAATGTAACAAAGTATTTGTTACCTTCCATCGAATCCACCTGGATTGGTCCACATACATCAGAGTATATGACTTCAAGACTAGCCTTCGATTTGCTTCCTGCATCCTTGCTGAAGCTATTCTTGTGTTGCTTCGCCTGCACACATTCCTCACATACCTCATTTGGAATGTCAATTTCTGGCAATCCTGAAACCATATTTCTTCTCTTCAAATCTCTGATGTCTCTGAAGTTGAGATGACCTAGTCTATAATGCCATATCCATTCATCTCTGCTAGCTGCACTCGAAAGGCACTTGTGCTCCATCACATTTAGTTCAATCTTGAAGGTTCGATTCTGAGACATAGGAGCCTTCAAGATTACTCTCCCATTTGTATCAACGACTCTCATCAACTTATCTTCGATTGACACTTTATAATTCTTTTCGACCAACTGCCCTATACTGAGCAAATTGCTCTTCATGCCTGGTATGTACAACACATTGGAGATTACTGACCTTTTGCCATCTTTCCTCATGATCATAACATCACAAATACCTTCAGCTGCCAGGGTATTGTCATTTGCAAATTTTACCATATTTTTCTTTGAGGGCTTTATATTGACAAACCAGTCTTTCCTTCCAGACATATGTGATGAACATCCTGAATCCAAGTACCATTGGTCCTTGAATCTATCTTCATCTCTTGTTGTGACCATCAGCATCATCTCTTCTTCTTCATATTTTGCAAGCTTTGCATCACTTTCTTGATTCTTTTGTTTTTCTGGACAATCACTCGAATAATGTCCATATTTCTGACAATTATAACATTGAATGTGACTCTTATCAGGTTTTCGACCACCACCTCTTCCTTTGTTTGCAACACCACCTCTTTGGTTGCCTTGGTATGGTCTTCTTTGATTCGACACGTCTCCTTCGATTTGGTTTCTTCTATCATTCGATTTGTTGTAGCCACCTCTACCTCTGTCGAAACACTTTCCTTTTGCCTTTGGTCTCTTTTGCTGAATGTGCCTGCAAGGCCACATCACTCTTCGATTTTCCTGCAGCTCTTTCGTTCATTCTTTGTTCATGAGATTCAAGCGTCCCTTGAAGCTCTTCCTTTGTCAATTTCGACAAGTCTTTCCCCTCTTCTATCGCCACCACTATGTGGTCGAACTTAGGAGCTAAAGATCTCAAGATCTTCGACACAACAACTCTTGTTGTTAACGCTTCTCCACATATCTTGATTTGACTTACTAGTTTTGTAACTCTAGTGAAGAAATCAGATATGTTTTCACTGTCTTCCATCTGAAGCAGTTCATAGGTCCTTTTGTGAGTTTGTAACCTCACTTCTTTCACCTTCTCAGCGCCTCCAAAAGACTTCTCAAGGATCTCCCAAGCTTCTTTTGCAGATTCTGAATCACTAACCTTTTCGAAATTGTTTGGGCTGACACATTGATGAATTATAAATAATGCTTTATAACTCAGCTTCTCAGATTCTGTGTATTTCTTCTTTTCTTCTTCTGAAGCATTTTCGCCAAGCGCTTCGACTCCATCTTTTACAAGGTCCCAAAGACCTTGACACCTGAATAAGACTTTCATCTATTTGCACCAATTCTCATAGTTGTCAACTTTCAGAATTGGTAGCGTTGCTGGATAGTTTGCATTCCCATAACTTGTCATCATGAATTCTTCAATCGTTCTTGATTGACACTTCCCTTGAATCGAAACAAAAGCTCTGATACCAGATGTTGGAAATCCACCAAATTCTATGATGAATTTCTACCACAATGACAATTTAATTATGAGACAAACAAAGAAAATAAGACAAGACAAATAATTTCTGCAGAGTTTCTCTCTGTTCACAAACTGTGAAAACTTTGTTATTCACTTGTAACTGCAAATTCTGTGAATACGATGAATTGACTTACTTGACTTGCATTTGAAAAATAGGGGTTACTCCCTCTATTTATAACTGAGCTTACACCCTAAGCCCAAAGCCCAAAATATCTTTTTGTTACTAAATCAAATCAAATCAAATCTATTCTAGACTTAAATCAAATCTATTTAAATCTAAAATAAATCAAATCTTCTTTGACACTATGAATTACAATTTAACAGAAAAAACATATATGCAAGTTGAAAAGTTAGTTTTAAGTTGTATTAACTGGTTAACCAAATGCATTAATCAATTACATCTGACATTGTATTTTTTGTTTTGTGTCCGTGTAATCGGTTACCATTTGTGTTAATCGGTTACAAGCTCGACTTTTAGCTTTTTCGTGTTTTTTAGGTCTCAATAATTTTGTAACACTTGTATAAATGTCTTGGAGGCATCTTCATCTCAAATTAATGAAATTTTTCATTCTCACCCTCAATTATTTCTCTCTTCTCCCCCACTATCTTCTTCTCCATATATCCTAAACCCCCCATTGTTCACAAATCGTGTGATTGTATGTTCCAAAATTTGGCATCAAAAGTCTGGTTCTGATCCATAAACATTCGTTAAGCAAACACAAATATTTTCCTCAATGATAGAGTGCCTACAAACCTATCAACCCTTGGTGCAAAGAATTATGACAAATGATACAAGGAAATAAAGGTGTTGTTTGACTATCAAGATGTTCTTGAAATGATCAAGAATAGGGTGAATCCCCTTATCGAATGTGCAAAGAATGCACAAAAGGCTACACATAAGGAAGAAACGAAGAAAGATTACAAGACACTGTTTTTTATCCATCAATGTGTAAATAGTGACAATTTTGAGAAAGTTGGCGATTGCGAATCGGCAAAGAAAGCGTGGGTAATATTGGAAAAGACGTATGCAGGGGCTGATAAAACAAAGGTGGTGAGGATACAAACTCACAAACGGCAATTTGAATTGATCCAAATGAAGGAAAATAAGAAAATCAACAATTACATGATACGAATTACGTTGTTGGTGAACCAAATTAAGTCTTGTGGAGATACTATTTCTAAGTAGAATGGTGTGTCGAAGATCTTGCGTTCTTTGACGGAAAGATTTAACAATATTTTATGATGATGAACAAATATGAGCTTCAAAGCTCTCGTGAGGCTCATGAACAAATGATGGATGAGAGAAATAATGAAAAGACAAAGGCGGAGATCGCTTTGCAAGTTCGGTTTAATGAGAAGAACAAGAAGTCGAAATAAAAATGGCCCATAAATAGTAGAGATAATTTTTAGAATTTTGGTGGAAAAAGTCCTAAAATTCAAAGAATTTGACTTATCAAAAGCGTGAGAGCAGCTGCAACAAAAATGGTGGTCAATGCAACTTTAGAGGCAAAAGAGTGAAGTATGACAAGAGTAAGGCGCAATACTACAATTGTCAAAAGTTCAGTCACTTTGCAAGAGATTGCAACACGAACAAGAGAGAATCTCAAGGAGATGAAGCCAAGGTTGCTAGACAAGAGGTGAATGATGATAATACAATCTTGTTCATGGTCACGAAAGGTTAATGCAACAGCAGTAGGCTACCGGGCAGCAACATCAGCAGTTATGGGAACAATGCAGAAACGTTTGCAGAAGAAAATATTATGGTGATTGTGAGAGAAGGAGTCCAATGCAGCGAAGAACGGTATAAGGGATTGATTTGTCAAAATCAATCAAGCTACAAAAAATAAAGAGAAATTCATGGATGACACCACTTTAGTGGTCTATAGGATCAATGACGTTTTGATCATGAGAAGGATGGTGGATATTCCTTGATCAAAGATGTATTGTACACTCATGGAATAAAATGTAATCTTCTAAGTATTGGCCAATTTCTTGAGAAGTGTTACAAGATTCCCATGAAAGACAAGACTTCACATGTTTTGGATGGAAACATGGTTTGGTCCTTAAAGCTCATATGACTACCAATAGAACTTTCAAGATTGAGTTGAAGGTAATGAAGCATAGGTGTCTTGATATAGCGTCAAGTCGAGAAGAATGGTTGTGACTCTACCATCTTGGAAATTTCAATTTTTAAGATCTCAATGCATTGCAAAGAAACAAAACGGTAACCGGGTTTCCATCCATCAACATTCCAGCTGAGATTTAGGAAGAGTGTGTGCAAGAGAAGCAATACAAGGATAAATTCAGCAAGGATGCATATTATAGAACCAATCATCACCTTGAAGTGGTGTATTCTGGTGTGTGTGTGGACTGATGCATGTTGATTCGTGTGGTGGCAATAAGTACTTTATCACTTTTATCGATGAGTTTAGTAGAATACGATGGACATATCTAAATCAAGTGAAAGGATGAGGTATTTGAAGTGTTTAAGAAGTTTAAGTTCATGGCTGAGCGACAAAGCAGTCACAAGCTCAAAGTTATCAAAATGAATGGTGGAGGCGAGTATGTCTCAAATGAATTTGTGAAATTTTGTGATGATGAGGAGATAGTGCACGAGGTAGTACCACCATATAGACCGCAACAAAATGGTGTTTCCGAAAGAAAGAATCGATCGATTATGAACATGGTGAGAAGCATGTTAAAAGGGAAGAACTTTCCAAAAGAGTTATGGGAAACATTAGTATCCACAACTGCCTATTTGTTGAATAGGTGTCCTACAAAGAAGCTTGAGAAGATAACACCGAAAAAGGCATGGTCTGGATTCAAAACAAATCTAAACCATTTGATAATTTCCGTTATGTGGAATATCGACATATTCTGGACCAACTTAGAAAGAAGTTAGATGACATAGGGGGGATGATGATATTGTATCACCCTGATGAAGGTTACAAGCAGTTTAATGTTGAAAACATGAGGTTTGTGATCAGCCGGGACATTTTGGGCGATGAATTGAAGCAGGTGGTGAAGCCTTTAACTAGTTACACTCAGTTGTTAATTGGTTACATGCAGGCGTTAACCGCTTACTTGAAAATGTTAACCAGTTACACGCACAATATTTTGGATTTTGGGTAAGCTAAAAGGTCATAAACGCAGTGTGTTGAAGCCAAAACTGAGGAAAATATTAGAAGACCAACTAGGAAAATAGGTTTTACCCAAAGACTCAACTATTGTGAGATATTTCGCGAAAATGAAATTAATAATGGTGGTGCTTCCGTCCATTTTGCACTTATGGCCGGATCTGAACCCGTTAAGACGAAAGAGGCCTTAAGTGATCCAAAGTAGATATGTGTTATGAAGGAAAAGCTGTAATCAATTGAGAAAAACAGTACTTGGAAGTTGTTTGATCTTCCGAAAGGAAAGAAGTCAATTGGTGTAAGATGAGTCTATAAAGTGAAGGCAGATCCCAAAGGTAAAATAATCAAGAATAAGGCTTGATTAGTTGCGAAGGGATTATTTCCAATAGAAGGTATAAACTTTGATGAGGTACTTGTAGCGCATGCTAGGATCAAAACTATAATGCTAGTTGTTGGTATTGTGAATAACAACAATTGGTCTATCTATTAATGGATGTGAAGTCTATATTTTTGAACGACCCACTTAAAGAAGAAGTGTATGTAGAACAACCCCCTAATTTTGTTGTGAAAAACAAAGAGGAAAGATTATACAAGTTGAGAAAAATGCTATATAGTTTGAAGCCAGTTCTGAGAGCTTTGAATAAAAGGATAGCTAGTTTTCTAATTGAGGTTGACTTCAATAAATGTGTGTCTGAGCATAGAGTTCATGTAAAGACGAATGCAAGTGAAGGTGTCATCATTCTTTATCTCTATGTAGACGACTTGTTGATCACGGGAAGCAACAAGATGAGTATTTCTAAGTTCAAGAGTGAGCTTATGAAAGAATTCAAGATGACCTAGTCATGCAGTTTATGTTTTAAGTGAAAAACGTTATGATTCAGATCATCTTGAAAAACTGATTTGGATCAAATCGATCAACTCCAAGCCTCAAATGTTATGATTTGAATCCCATGTTTATTTGTAAAGGCCTGACTCAAATCATGAAACAATATTTTGAAAAAAAAACTTGAAAAATTGAGGCTTTTCAAATTGCTTGGTCATCTTAAAACTTAATCTTTTTTCAATGATCATGTAAAAAAATTTAATGATATGGATGAATGTAAAAATGGTTAAACTTATTTTGGTGCAAACATTAAATGAAACTTTAATGCAAATGAGCTTTTTATAAATGTAAAAATATTTTTAATGTCAAAAGAAATGAGAATGTATGAAAGTATGAAGTGTAGATGGATGCAATGAATGACAAAATAATTAAACCGACGTGTTGTATGAATGAGAAATTAGAATATGTAATTCATAAATACTTTACATATGTGATCATATTTCAAATATAATACACACACAAGAAAGAATATTTACACTTTTGCACACACAAAAGAAATAAAGGAGAGTTGGAACAATCATACAAATTTAGAAGACCTAAGGTTTAACTAGCTGAGTAGGATATCGATTTGGAATCAATAAACACGAATAACATAAAATTTAGAATATGAATTGGATATAAATCCTCTTGCACATATGAAGAATAATTTATTAGGCTCTCCTTCGTACGACTTGTATGAACTTGAAATGACAATATGATCAATACTGATTGACATAACTTGTCAATCCCGAAACACTTATTTAACTCCCTGGCGATGGGTTAGCATTTCAAGTGTATTCCTTGAATATTTTTTAGTTTTTGAAATTCGGAGAATCAATGCCAATATCCATAACATTGCCTTTACCTTTTTTTTATCATGATCTTGGAAGACTATGTCATTTAGAAGATTCTTTTGCTTCATTCTTTTATCTCATAATACTTTCCAACATAATAATGTGAATGTATGTCCATCTTTACTTGAGATCAATCCAGAACAACCTTCAATTCAAATTGCACAATAAAAAAACTGCATATACCTCAAGAAGTTGTTAGCTTAATCCTAGATGAATCAAATCTTAGAAAATATCTTAAATTCAATTGATGTTTCAAGAACATATTGGAAAGGTTTTGCTTGACAAAATATATGTAATGTATTGCAATGAATAATCAAGAACAAGTAAATCAGTGTAACTTCATTGGTGATTCATTGAATTGCATAAGCTTCCAAACAATTAAAAAAACTCATCTAGGATCGAAAGGACCATATCATCAATTTTTGGAGTCGCAAGACTTTGATCAAAATCCTCGCTCAGATACCAATTGTTGGGTGAGAATATGGACACAAGCCAGTCTAAAAGACGGGGTTGAATAAACCAACTCTCTTTTAGACTTTTTCAAAAACAATTTTAGGTCTCATGTACGAAATCAGATATTTTAAACAAGGCGCGGAAGCAAAACACAGACTGATAAAGCTTGGAAGCATCTCAATGAAACAATCCACATTAAATGGTACATTATGTTCTATATGAATTTGATTGCTTCGAATGCAAGTCAATCAGAAGTCTACACAAGTAGCTTTTCAACAAACCCATTTCAAAACACATAGCTTATATATTCTAACAAAACATGATTGAAGTCATTATACTTCAATTAGATTGATACACCACAAACCTACACTTATACATTAAACCACTACAAGCAAAGTCAAACTTATCTGGTATACAATTAATGCAAAAATTCAACGATGCAATCACATAGTAATAGATTATTAAAAAGTAAAAGAGGTAAGGGAAGAAGAAAAGATACACAAAGATATATAGTGTTTCATCTATCGCCCTCGCAATGCCTACTTCACTCTTCAATGGTGTTAAAACCATCAGAAAATACTCACGATCTTCCTCTATTTTGATAAGTTTGATACAAGCGTTTTGTTTACAATGAAATCTTAAACAAAAAACCACATTGTTTATGCAGACACTTTAAACTGCTAACAAAATAAGATCTCAAAAGAACTTGATCCAATGGTTCTTCACATGCATAATAGTTCTGCTCCAAGTATTCGTGTGTATCAATAAATCCCTTGATCCTACCGATTTATTGTTTGGAGCAATTGTCATGGCTAAGCATTCATTGGAAAACTCTTAACTTTGTCTGCGAGATATCTTTCTCCAACTCCACCAAGAACACACAACTTCCATCCCCACCTTACCGACGGTTGATACTCAATCTCACCAAAGTCTTTCTTGTAGTATATTGAAACACTCTTCTTGATGAATACTAAAGGATGACAAAATTAATTCAAGAAATAATACATGCACCTGTTACAAACATCAAACTTCACACAAAAACATTAGATACCCTAATGTACCATTAGTTTCCCTCAAACACTCAATCTTTAGAGGTGAAGGACCATAAACATGAAATCATGACTAAAGATGAAGATGATGAATAGTGCTCAAATATCTCACAAACCAAGCTTAAATACAAGGTGTTAGTCAAGGTAACAATGACTATGAATGAAGAACACAACACAAGGTTCTAACAAATTTCTATATTAATGAGTCTTGACAAAGATGATATTATTAAGATTGATTAATCATGAATAAAATAATAAGATTAATCAACTCACTCTCTAATTCACTTAAAACAACAACATAGTTCCACAAACAAAGATGCAGCAAAAAGGATAATGAATTTGACATCAACTCATAATTAGGAAGTTGTTTGTATAAAGGAGAATAGAAAGATCCATGGTGTAAGGACGTACACACTAAGAATAGAAGACACATAATAAACTTCTTGTATCTATGGGTTTTTCCATAGGTTTCACACACTTGTTACTTTCATCAAAGAAAAATTTATTTAAATGAAATATGAAAAATAGGTCTTGAAGCATTGAATCAAATCAAGTGAAAATTGTGATTCAAATCAATTTTGGACTCTTGAACATTTGATTTGAATCAAGTGAAAACCTTTATTCAAATCAATTTGGACAGAACCAAAATAAAGTTTCAGGAGGACATTTGATTCGAATCAATATTTGTACTTGATTCGGATCACATGAGGATGTGATTTGAATCATGCCTATTTTGTGATTCGAATAAATTTTACCAGGGCCAAATCCCATTTTTCACACAACTTATGATTCGAATCATATATTGTCTTGATTCAAATAAAATCACTAATATTTAAAATTTAGTAACTTTTACTTGTGAGTCAAACTAGGTTTGTGGAAATGATAAGAGAGTAATCTCATAGGCTCAAAAAGGAATACTAACAAGGATTAAAGAAGTTTATTTTATGAAATGTAATGGATATTAATAGTAAAAAAATTTAATAGCCGAAGCGATTATAATTTAATTGATGTGATAAAAGCGTACAAGCACAACGAACAAATAGTATACAAATTACAAATATGCAATCCAACTTATATCAAACAATAATTGAATTAACAAAAACATCAAAAATACAAATATACTTAAAACACATAAAAGATACCAAAAGATAATTGGTGGTTTCTAAGATAATGGCGGTGAAAAAGAGAATCCAATGAGAAATAGGGTTAGTGGGAATATTCCATCACATGCAGTATCTGATATAATCATGGGCATTAATTGCACGTGTGTAACAAGTGGAGGTAAGAAAACATGCACTAAACATGTTAAGCATAAAAATGGAAAGTAAAAAATAGATAGCAACCAAGAAAGTGGAGTTAGAACGAACATATTGGCAACACGTGGAAAAACAGTTTTCAGAAGCAAAACAAGTGGAACGACTAGGGCAGGAAAAGCAACATTAATGGGAAAAATGAAAAGTATCACTATTGGTGGATGCAACCAATCAAAGAATAGCAGGGTGGACATAAACAAAAACAAAAATGCAAAAGAACGAAGTGAGGAAGATCAAGTGGAAAATAACATGAACTCTGGTAAAGTAAATAATATGACTCGAGACGTGTTACATAATTTGGGTGGAAGCAGTACTACGAGACCTCCAGATATGAAGCAGGGACTTGAAGAAGGTTTAAGTAAAAAATTAGAAAGAGGAGGAAAACTAGAGAATGCTAAGGAAAAGGAGATTAAAGGTTAAAAAATGAATCAAAACTCGCATCATGAATTTGATATGGAAGTGGAGGTAGTTCATGAGACCCTAGGAGACCTCTAAGATGATTGAGCTGGGAGTTTGTTTCTTTCAACATATGTCTATAATGGTAAAAGTTCAACATAATATATATTTTTTTGGAATTGTAGAGTGGGCTCAACCAAGGCCTTCTTCAGGTATTGTAGTCAATATGTGTTGAAGTATAAACCAGACATGTTGGTGATTATGGAAACCATGTGTGACCCTTCTAAGTAGATTAAAAGTTTCAAAAGAATGGGATTTAATGATATCATACATAAAAGTTGGTACTTGGAGGACAGAGGCTATATGAGAATTTGGATAGGACACTTGTAATGATACTTGGAGTATGGACTATCCATAAGCATATGTGAAAGTCCTCCACAAAGTAGAATTTCAGATCACCACCCGATCCTGATATGTCTGAAGAATAATCATAATTATAAAACTCAAAAGCACTTTAGATTTGAGAGTGCTTGTATATTTGGTGAGAACTTTCAGGAAGTTATTAAGATATAATGGAGAGATGATACAAATTTAGAGGAAAACATGAAAGAGGTAAGGGAGGATATTGTTATAATGAAGCAAACTTCGATTTAGTTTTATTTTGAGAAAGAGGTAAACTTTTCTATATTGTTTATTAAATAAAATACACTCTTGGTCTTTATATAGACCCAATGACTTTTACAATTCAAAAAAGATAATTGCTACTAATAAAAACTATCATAACTTACTAACTTTTGACCTTCCAAATTACATTGGTTCTTAATCTTCCTATTATCTTATTTAATATGAAAACTTATTACTAATGACATTAAAGTTTACTCAACAAAACTCTTCTGTAAACTTAAATGTTTCTTCCATCCAGCATTCTTATCATCTTTTTGCCTCTGTCAAAGATCTCTTTCGATAGTGGTTTTATGAAAATATCCGTTGCTTGGTTTTTGCTTGCTACATGCCTCAATTCGACACTTCCCTCCTTCACATATTCACGAATGAAGTGAAATCGAACATCAATGTGTTTGCTTCGTTCATGATTCACTGGATTCTTTGCCAATTCGATAGCTGATCTATTGATCACTTGTATTATTATTGGACCTTCCTATTTTAGCTCAATCTTGCTTATCAACCTTCTGAGCCATACTGCATGACAGACGCACCAGGATGCTGCCACATATTCAGCTTCACACGTCGAAAGTGTTCCTATAGGTTGCTCTTTGATATCCAAGTAAATGTTGTGTTTCCCATGAAGAACACATATCCAGAAGTGCTATTTCGATCGTCTATGTCTCCGCACCAGTCACTGTCAAAATAACCAACTAACTTGTAGTCTTCTGTTTTTGAATAAAACATTCCTAGTGATATTGTTCCATGGATGTATCTTAGAATTCGTTTCAGTGCCTTCTAATGTGTGTGTATTGGCTCCTCCATGAATCGACTTACAATGCCAACACTTAGTGAAATGTCTGGCCTTATGCATGTGAGATATCGAAGGCTACCTACCAAGCTTTGATATTTGCTTCCTTCAACCTGTTCTCCTCCATCAAACTTTGATAGTTTTGCACCTGGTTCCATTGGCATGGAAGTTGGATTGCAATTCTTCATCTTATATTTTTCCAGGATTTCCTTTGCATATTTTTCTTGTGAGTTAAAGATTCCAGCTTCTTCTTGTCGAACCTCCAGACCAAGAAAGAATCTCATCAAACCTAAGTCTGTCATTTCGAATTCGCTTGTCATGGTGCTCTTGAAATCTTCTATCATCTGAACATCACTGCCTAGGAAAATAAGATCATCAACATAGAGAGCAACAAGTAATACATTACTTCTATTTTTCTTCACATAGAGGGCAGGTTCATAAGGACATTGCTCAAATCCATTCTCTTTGAAATATGTGTCAATGCGTGTGTTCCATGGCCTAGGTGTTTGCTTCAGCCCATACAACGCTTTCTTCAATTTCAACACCTTCTCCTCTTCTCCAATTCTCATATATCTAAGTGGTTGTTCGACATAGATTTCTTCTTCGAGCACACCATTCAAAAATGTTGTCTTGACATCCATTTGAAATATTGGCCATTTGAATTGAGCAGCTTGAGAAATGAGTAATCGAATTGTCTCCTTTCTTGCAACAGGCGCAAACACTTCGTCATAGTCAATTCTTGCTTTCTGTTTGTATCCCTTTGCAATCAGTCGTGCTTTGAATCTTTCGATTTCTCCTTGAGAATTCATCTTTTTCTTGAATACCCACTTTACACCAATGGGTTGACTACCTTTTGGAAATTCGACTAGCTCCCAAGTATTATTGCGTTTGATTGCTCTAATCTCTCCGTCCATGGCACTTTTCCACTTCTTGTCTCGTAATGCTTCTTCGACACTGGTGTTTTCAGCATCTTCCAGAAGGCACACAAGATGCACCTCACTTGTTGAATCATATAAATCTTGCAAACTTCTCATTTTGGGTTGTAGAGGTTCATCTTCATCTTCAGTTTCTTCATGTTCTGTTGGAATACTTATTGGTACAACTACAGTTGTTTCTTCGACTGCGTCAATAACCTCTGTCGAATTGTTCCAGTCTCACTTGCTTGCTTCGTTTATTCGAATGTCTCTACTCACGATCACTTTCTTGCTTATGGGATCTAAGAGCTTGTACCCTTTCGTCTTCTCATCATATCCAATGAATATGTGCTTCTGAATTTTGTCTTCAAGCTTTGTTCTTCGTGATCTGGTACACGTGCATAAGCTACACTACCAAATACCTTGAGATGAGAGACATTTGGCTTCTGTCCACTCCATGCTTCTTGTGGTGTTTTGTCTTTTAACTTTGAATGTGGACATCTATTATGAACATAAACAGCACATTGTACTGCTTCTTCCCAGAATTCTTTCGACATATTCTTGCTTTTGAGCACTGATAGAATCATGTCAAGAATAATTCGATTCTTCCTTTCAGCCACACGATTTTACTGAGGTGAATATGGCGCAGTTAGGAATATCCATATGCCCTGTTCTTCACAGTACTTCACAAAGGCCATCGAAGTACACTCACCTCCTCTGTCAGATCGAATTGCTTTGATGTGTCTGTCTGTTGCCTTCTCTACCATTACTTTGAACTTTTTGAACACCTCTAATGCTTCAGATTTTTCTTTCAGGAAGTAAACCCAGGTTTTTCTTGAGAAGTCATCAATAAAAGAAATGAAGTACCTTTTTCCACTGAAGGATTCTGGAGTGATTAGCCCACATATGTCAGTATGTATCAATTCGAGAATATGTTTAGCTTGATACTCTGCCTTCTTTTGAAATGAGGTTCTTGTTTGTTTGCTGAGCACACATTCTTCACAGAACTTTCCTTCGAAATCCATGTATGGTAGTCCATGCCCCATGTTCCTTTTCGCCAACCTTCTCAAACCAGCATGATGTAGATGACCAAGGCGCATATGCCATAGTGACGTTTTTTCTTGCACTTCGATTTGCAAACATTTCTCTCAAACGTTCCTCAGGTTCAGTTTGTACATTCGATTTCTTTCCATTTCGACACGGGCAATCAGATGTCCTACTTTTTCCTTCAAATACAGTGTTCGATATTTCATAAGTATCGAAGCATCTTTTTCTGTAAGTTATCCCGGACTCAATATGTTGGTCTTGAGATCTGGTACATAGTAAACGTCTTCGATTGATCCAATCAAGCCATCCTTCTGCAAGTAACTGCTTGTTCCTTTTCCTTTGACCTCCACTTTCGATGCATCTCCAAAATACACATTACCATCTTCAATTATCTTCATATCTTTAAACAGGTGTTTGTAACCACACATGTGATTAATTTCTCCTGAGTCAAGATGCCAAACATTGTCATTATTGGTGTTGATTTCGTTTTGAGCCATCAGGAGAAAGCCTTCATTGATTCAGCTTCCAAGGCTAGGTTGGTTGTTTCTTCAATCTTCTTTTCGATTCGATAGTCTTTTGCAAGATGCCCCACTTTGTCACAGTTTTAACATTTATAGGAGTTGCAATCCTTCGCGTAATGACCATACTTCCCACACTTGTAGCATTCGAAGTTGGAATGATTCGAACGACCACCTCTTTGACCATGTCCTCTGCCACGCCAATTTTGTTGGCTCGATTGTCCTCTTTAGAAGTTGTTACCTCTACCACTTCGACCACTGTCATGACCTCCACGTCCACGTCCTCTTCCTTGAAAGTTTTGAGAAAAGAGTACCTTTTCGTCTTTGTTTGATTCCTTGATTTGATTTGCTTCTTCGACTGCTTCTTCTTTCTTTTTCATCTTTCGTTGTTCATGTGCTTCGAGAGAACCAGAGAGCTCTTTGACTGAGAGAATCGAAAGGTCCTTCGACTCTTCTATTGCACACGTGTGATGTAGTCAGATACAATTTATGTATCCTTCATGTGTATCCTCTCCAATTCGCCACGAAGAGTTTGGAGTCGAACTTGCTTCCCTCGATCTGCTCCTTTGAACACTTTTTCTAACGTGTCCCACACTTGTTTCGACGTAGTCGAACCAGCAATTTTTTCGAAGCCTGATTCATCTACAACCATGAACAACATGTATAATTCTGTTTTGTCCTTCATCGCGTCTCTTTCAACGCCTTCGTTTGAGCTGCCGTATATCTCCCAACTTCTGTTTGTTCTTTAAACCCTTCATGAGTCACATCCCACACGTCTAGAGATCCAAGAAGATCTTTCATTTGGATACTCCAGTTTTCATAATTTGACTTCGTTAGCCGTGACAACGATATTTGATTCATCATGTTTCCCATGAGCTCTGATGCCAAATTGTTATAATGAAGCAGACTTCGATTTAGTTTTGTTTTGAGAAAGAGACAAACTTTTCTCTATTGCTTGTTAAATAAAATACACTTTTGGTCCTTATATAGATCCAATGACTTTTATAATTCAAAAAAGATAACTGCTACTAATAAAAACTATCATAATTTACTAACTTTTGACCTTCCAAATTACATTGGTTCTTAATCTTCCTACTACCTTATTTAATATGAAAACTTATTACTAATGACATTAAAGTTTACTCAATAGATATAAAAAGCTAGAAATATAATTCTCTAGATCAAGTTCTTAACAAGAAGAAGGAATTAATGGTTAGACTTAAAGAGATTCAATGTATTCTTCAAAGGAGAGAGAACATTGAGGATCTCAGAAAGTTAGAACTAAAGTTACAGCAAGATCTTAGTGACATACTTAGAAAGGAAGAGCTTATGTGGTATCAAAAGATCTAGAGCGAGGTGTCTAGTAGATGGAGATCGTAATACAAATTATTATCACATGAAGACTATAAATAGAAGGAGGAATAATAAAATCATCATGTTGAAGAATAAACAAGGTGTTTGGATAAAATATGAAAGCAAGCTCAGGAAGCATGAGAATAAGTATTACAAAAAATTGTTTGAGATTAAAGGAACACTGAGTGACTGGACAACAAATGATATCCAACTAATGAAAGCTCAGGTGGGAGATGAAGAGGTTAGGAAAGTGATTTTCTCTATGAATCCTTAGAAAGCCCTGTGCCTGGACGAATTTCCAACAGGTTTCTATTAAAAATCTTGGCGAACTATTGGGAAATCAGTGTGTGATCTTGTGATCCTAGTGATCTACTGAATATTAACCAGCCATATATTTGCTTAATTCTGAAGATTGAACACCCTCAAATTATATCTCAATTTCTTTCTATTTCTTTGTGTGACTTAATAATATGGTGAGTAAGGTAGTGGTCGACAGATTGAAACCATGCATGCCAAAGATGATATCTCCATAACTGGATTTGTCCCTGGAAGGAATATCCACGAGAACATCATCATAGCAAAAGAAGTTTTACACAACATGCAAAATATGAAGAACAGTAAACCTTATTTTGTTATTAAGGTTGACTTATCCAAAGCATATGATAAACTCAGTTGAGAGTATATTTAGAGAGTGCTTCGTGAAGCTCAGTTACCAGAAAATATCATAAATATGATCATGCACGCAGTTACTATTATTGAGACAAATGTTAATTGAAATGGAGTTAGGTGTGAGTTCTTTAGACCACATGAGGTATTAGGAAAGGAGATCTGATATCGCTACTCATGTGTGTTGTGCATGTCCAAGAAACAATTCTCCCATCAGATACACAAAAACTTAATTTCAAAGAAAAGTATTAGATTCTCTAATTTACCAGTTTTGATCTCACGGTAAATCTTTATAGTGGGAGATCTACGCCAATAATTTTTGACAAAGGTTAAAGATGATTAATAGTATCTGAATTATCTCTCACATACACGCACAAAAGTAGTTTTCACAAGTTCCACAAGGTTAATAACAAAGTATCAACAAGGAGAGATAAGTGATGGTGAATGAAGAAAACACACTAGGTTCTCTCAAGATTCTTGAGAAAAATGAGTTTCTAGGTTCTTGGTGAATATTTAGAGATTGATCAATTCCATCAATAAATTGATTTACTCACTCTCTTGATATATTTGTTCTACAACAAAAACACACAATAATGTTACAAGAGATTGTGTTACCACACTTTTTCATAGTTCTTTCTTACGTGTGTTCCCTCTCTTTTAATCATGGACAAAAATATGATATATGAAAGGTTTTTGGTACTCTGGTATGGACACACTGAAGAAAAAAAAGAATTTGATCGAATCATAGAGTAAATTAGTTTTAAAATATCTCCCCTTCATTTGGGAACAAAATATGTTTTTAATTAAACCCCCTCTTTCATATTTTGAACCAAACACATATGTAAATAAAATTATTCTCCTCCATTCCCCTTCCTTCCCATCTTTTTGATAAAAATCTCTCTCCTCCATTCCCCTCGATTGAACCAAACAGACCTTAAATGAGTGATCCATTTAGTATGAATATTTCTAAAAATTATTTTTGTCTTTAAGGAATCTAAATGAGTTGTTGGGACATTATTACTAGCACAAAAGATGGGGGCTACGCTTTCCACCCTTATGGTGCGATCCACACCCCTAAAAACTCGAAAATGACCTTCTTTTATCCGGAGATGCATCTCTAGACGCACCTAAAATTACACCAACGAATACGTTACAAGTAAGACACCTCTATTTTACTCAAAAAAAATATTCGAAGATGCATCTCTTGATTCTGGAGATATGGAGATATATCTCTGAATTCTAAAGAATAGTTATATTGAGTTGACAACTAGCTCCACACATGTATGACATAGATAAATAATACCAGGACACTTACGTGGCATACTTTTCACTTATTCTTCTCACACTCTCTTCTCTTTTCTGTCTCAATTCTTCATCATAAATTCACAATATGTTATGAACTTTATATCCAAACTAGTAACAAGCTCGTGCCTTCGCACGGGTTCTAGTATGGGACGCACATTTTTTGAACATATAAAAAAAGTAAATAAGAATTAAAATGTTGAATAAAAAATAATACTTTTACCCATAAAAGAAAATTTGTAAATATTTTAATGTAATAATAAAGTATCTTTAATTAAAATAAATTACAATTATGTTTGATTAATATAATCAAGTAAGTAATGCGAAAATTGTGAAAAACAATTAAAATTTAAAAGAAGGTGATAACAAAAGAGACAAAATGAGTTCAAAATGAGTCAAAGAGTAGTCCTTATTATAGGAAAACCGTAATGGGCCTAAGGGCCAACTTAAGAACCCAATGCAAATCATGTGAAAAGTTGAAGGATTGGTTTTCAAAAGAAAGAAGAGTAAAGGGAAACTTCGGAGTTTGTTGCCAATTAGGGGAGGGCCAAGAATTTAGGCCTTCATCCTCTAATCTGACCGCCCTACCCCCGTCCTGTTTTCTTCGCGGGCTTTTGTGGGCATGATTACTAGCATAAAATGTTGCATTTTTAGGCCTAAAAGATGCAGTGCTTGTGGGCTTTCCCCACCCCGCACTCACTTTTTTGCAGGACGGACCTAGATTTTAGATCCTCATCCTCAACTATGCTCGCCCCACCCCGCCCCATTTTTTTGCGGGCTTTTGCGGGGCGGGCGTGCTCGTTTGCCACCCCTATTGCCAATTACTTTACTGATAAAAGATTTTGCATCCCAAGGAAAGCGCTTCTTTGTTGCTTCCAGTTCCCAAAGATGGCATCCAAATGTCCCTTTACTCTTCAAACTGCTAGGTAGTGTGTTGAAGTTCATCATATCTTAGTTGCATGTTTGGAAAATGTTGTCGATTTCATGTAAACGTAATCTTATATGATCATTGTTTTGTTTTTTGCAGATCTGTTGAAGACATGTAGAGAGAAATCAATTTGAGACGAAGGATGATAGACGTTGATGTCCATCACCACATGAAAGAAGGCCACGTTGCTACTGAAGGCAAGGAAAATGCAGAGATGGGAAAAGTTGCACCTACAAAATAAGGGGGTTACACTTTCCACCCTTATGGTGTGACCCACACCCCTAAAAATCCAAAAATGTCCTTCTTGTGTCCGGAGATGCATCTCTGGATGCACCTAAAATCACACCAACAAATGCGTTTCAAGTAAGACACCTCTATTTTACTCAAAAATATTTGAAGATGCATCTCTTGATTCTGGAGATATGGAGATATATCTCAGGATTCTAAAGAATAGTTATATTGAGTTGACAACTAGCTACACACATGTGTGACTTAGATAAATAATACCAGAACACTTACAGGGCATACTTTGCACTTATACTTCTCACACTCTCTTCACTTTTCTGTCTCATTTCTTCATCATAAATTCACAATATGTTGTGAGTTTTATATCCAAATTTAGCATCAGCATTTATCTCATCAAGTTTGTGCATGTTGGAGCACAAGGAAGATAAAAAGGAAAAAGGAATATTTACTGATAGCTTCAAAATAATGATTTACAATGAATTACAATAACCTACTCCACTAGGCTATTTATAAACACAAATTAAATCTAAAATATATCTTCTACAAAGATATAAAAAGGTCTAAGATATATATCTTCTAACAAAGATATAAACAATCTAAAAGATATTCCTAAATATAAACTAATATCTAATTAAATCTAAATTAATTCTAACACCATCCCTTAATTTATATTTACCCAAAACTGACAACACCAATTTCATCCCTTAAACCAAGAAATTGATCAATTTTGATAGCCTTTGTCAGAACATCTGCCAGCTGCTTCTGAGTGCTACAGTACACAACCTCTATTATTCCATTATGAACTTGATTTCTCAGAAAATGATACTTGGTCTCAATATGCTTGCTTCTCCCATGCAACACTGGATTCTTGGCAAGATTGATTGCAGACTTGTTATTAATTATCAGCTTCAGAGGTTTATTCACCTCAATCTCCATATCTTTCAGCAAGTTCAGAATCCACACAGCTTGACATGTAGTAAGAGCACCTGCAATATATTCAGCTTCACAGGTTGATAGAGCAACAACAGGTTACTTCTTGGAACACCAAGAAATAAGACCTCCCAGAAATTTGAATAAGTACCCAGAAGTAATTCTTTTGTCAACTCTATCTCCGCACCAATCAGAATCAGAATAACTCAGAAGTTCTGATTCGATCTTTCTCAGACGGAAATAACACTCCATATTTCAGAGTTCCCTTCACATACCTCAGAATCCTGACTGCAGCTTGGTAATGGGACCACTTTGGTTTGCTCATAAATCTGCTAACCATTCCAACTGCATAGCAAATATCAGGTATGGTATTACACAAATACCTTAGAGAACCAACCATCTGTTTGAAGGTTGTAGCATTCACATCCTCTCCATCAGAATCAGAATCCAACTTCTAATTCGTATCAGCGGGTGTGATAGCAACCTTGCAATTTTCTAGCTCAAATCTCTTCAAAATATCTAGTTCATACTCCATCTGATGTAAAATGATTCCTTTCTTAGAGTATATAAATTCCACCCCTAGAAAGAAACTCATTTTTCCAAGATCTGTCATGTCAAACGCATGCATCAGAACTTTCTTGAACTCAGCTATCTCTTGTTCAGAACTTCCTGTAAGTAATATGTCATCATCATACAAATAGACCAGAATCATATTACCTTCTGAAGTGTGCTGAACATAAACACCATACTCCATCTCACACTTCTGAAACCCTTGTTCCTTGAAAAACGAATCAATCTTCAAGTTCCAAGTTCTGGGCGCTTGCTTCAATCCATACAATGCTTTGTGTAATTTGAACACCATCCCTTCCTGATTCTTTTTCTCAAATCCAAGAGGTTGTGAAACGTACACCTCTTCCTGTAATGGACCATTCAGAAATGCAGATTTTACATCTAAATGCATTAGAGGCCAATTCCTGTTAGCAGCTATTGCAATCACTAGTCTGATTGTTTCATGTCTCGCTACAGGTGCAAACACTTCAAAGTAATCCAACCCAGGCTTCTGTAGGAAGCACTAATCTTGCTTTGTGTTTTCCAATTGATCCATCTGGCTTTAGCTTCTACTTGAAAACCCATCTGACGTTGATGGCTTTCTTGCCTTTTTGAAGTTCTTTCAGCTTCCAAGTCTTGTTTCTCTCTATAGCATCAAGTTCTTCTTTCATGGCATGTAACCAAACTTGGTGCTTAAGAGCCTCTTTCGTACTCACGGGTTCAAAGTCTACTAAAATTTCACATTGAATAACTTCTCCTTCAGAGTTTACTTCAGTGTCTAGCAACATGTCAAACTCTGCAAATCTTCTTGGGATGCTTCTGACTCTTTGTTGCCTTTGAACTGGACCTTCAGATCTTTAGACACCAGAACTTTCCCCTTCAGAAGCACTTGCTTCATAAATTGGACTTTCTCCAGAACCTTGACTGTCTTTAGAGTCTGGATCACCATCAGAGTCAGAGTCAGAATCATCTTCTCCTTCTGTATCTTTTTTAGAGTTAGAGTCTTTACTAGCTTCAGAAACATGTATTTCTGACCTTTCTTTAGAAGTTCTGTCATCAGAGTCAGGACGAGACTTTTCCCAATTCCAAACTTCTGATTCCTCTACAATGACGTCCCTGCCTAACTCAACTTTATTAGTTTCTGGGCAATAAAGTTTATACAAACATGTATTGTGATACCTGTGATACGGTGGCAGAACTGACTGTTAATACTGGTTTGCGTTTTGCATTCGCAAAATGTCGCGATAAGCAAGAGTCGCCACCGACTTTTATTTCATCCAATCGGAAAGGAAAAAAGCATAGAAAAAATCCTTTTTTCAAGATTTTGAGTACGGGGGGTAGATTATAGAAAGGGAAGGTGTTAGCACCCTTTCTATCCATGATTTTCCATGGGCTCTTAGGTACTTGCTCATCTTTTAAAATTGCTTGTGTATGTGCTTTGTTTTTGAAAAGTTTGACTTCATGATAACCCTTGTATCAGTCCTCAAAGGTGTGACGAAGTTTGTTTTGAAAATTGTTTTGAAAGGTGTAAGTGTGAAAAAATTTGTTTGGAGCAAGTACCTACTAGCATCTACCTACTCGAAAAAAGATCGTTTCTATTCTCGTTTCCTTTAGACAACGCTATCCTACTATTGAGAAGTGGGTAGCACCGTCGTTGGAGTTGTAAGGGTCAATTCGTAAGGGTGGTACGATCACTAATGCCATGTTAGGACGTCTTAGTAATAATCCTAAAGTCTTAAGATCATATTCGAGGCGACATTTTCGAGGCAGCATTTCCGAACGGGACATTTGATCTTTGTTTAGATAGGAGGGAAACCACTAAGACACCCTATACTTAATGACCGTTTACCGAAGGCAACCGAAGTGAGAGTATACTCTAAGAGTGATATGTGCGAGTGATTTGATTTCAGTTATTATCTTTGCACATTAGGGTTTTCTAGCCGTTTTAAATTATCATGCAATCTTGTCATACAATCCTATCAACACACATCTACACAGTTAATATTTGCAAGAATTAAAATGCGAGAAAATAAACCTACGCTATTACAAGGCTTCGGGGTAGGGATTAATTACATAGCCAAAAAAACCCGTAAAAGACGATAAATAAAGAAAGTCCTAGATTAAACTTTTACATGTCGTGGACAGTTACATCAATGTTGCAAACAATGATAAACACGCGCGATGAATCGAATACAAGATAATTAGGGTTTTGACTCTCGATTATATCTATTTGTAATTTAAAGAGAAAATCATTTTTATCGTTTTTTTTATTTTGAGAAAATAAAGCTCAATTGAAATAAAGAAAAGAACCTAATTATTAATTAATTTTAATTAAGAAAAATAATTAATTAACCTATTTTTGTATTTTTATTTTGAGAAAGAAATAAATATTAAATCAAGAGTCTAAACCTAATTTTTCTAATTGGTTTTAATTATATATAAAAAAGTTAGAATTTCTCTAAATTAAATTAAACTAAATTAAATTAAATTTGATTAAAAAAATAAACTATTTCTAATTTTTTATGATTTTTGATTTTATGATTTTTGTGGAAAAAAGATTAATTTTGTTAAAATTAAGCAAAATAGTTAAAAGAATTAAAAAAAACAAAGAAATAATAAAAAAAGTGAAGAGATGGGCTTGCATTAGCAAATGAGGGGGTGTTGCTTGAAATTTCTTGGCCCATCAAGCTCCTGGCCTCTTTGACCTTTCCCAATCCCATGTACACATTTGACTGGGGCGTATGGTGATCCTTCATTGTGGGCACATTGGATCTGGCCAGGAGTACATCAAATGGCTGATGTGGAGAGTGCATGGAATACGCTTGAGAATGTGAAGCACTGGATTGACCTGAAATTGTTGAGAAAATAAAATGCACACGCCTGGGATCGAACGCAGAACGTGCGCATCAAAGGCTAACATCCTCACCATCTGCGCTAACATGTTAATTGTGATAATAACAAAATAAATGGAATATAATGCAAACAACGTGCCACGCCATTAAAATGCGCGGAAATTCAAACGAGCCACTCACACACTGCCACGCCATTGCCTTCTTCGTTGATTCTGTCGCTTTAGGTAAAAAGGACTTTTACCTACGGACATCAAGCATATGTATAGCCCATGTCCATTCCAAAATCCTGTACGCGCATGATAAATGAAAACCAATGGTACCAATCAACTCGTTTCAACCTCACGAGCATCATGGTACCATTATCAATGCCCAATTTTTCTTGTATAAGAATTAGTTCATTTGAAATCCTGATAGGACCTTTGGAGGAGATCTTAAGAGGCTTGTTTGAGATGGTTATAATGGAGAGATCTTCACATTTATTAGTCAAACTTTTGGCAAGCAGAGTCTTCTCAAATAGGATATCATGGATATCCATCAGGCGTTGAATGCCTTCCTTCAGCCCTTCGCATCCCTTGAGTTGTTTGGCACATAAAACACATTCCTTCACATAGCCAGGGAAAATCATGTCTTTCAATAGATTCTTTTTGATGATGTTCAAAGGAGTAGTCAAGTTTTCGACAAAGGCAACTAAAATGGTATCTTCAACAGCATTGACACCCTTTCCATGGTTTGACATAGGCGCGGTGATTACATTCAGAGTTGGAGGAGGATCAAATTTAATAGTCTTGTTATCTATCAAGTCCTGAATTTTATTCTTCAATGCCCAGCATTGGTTAGTCTCATGCCCGAGACTACTTGAGTGATATGCACATTTAGCGTTCGGGTTGTGCTTTGGTGAAGAGGTATCTGGATTGGCCGGAGGATCGCGTAATGTCACCAAACTATCCTTTATCAAGTGTTGTAAGACTTGGGATAGTGAAATTCCTATCCTCGTGAATTGTCGTCTCAGAGTCTCAAACCGTTGGTGATAAGCAGGTGATCCTTCTTGGTACGGGCCCTTGCCCCATACACAGAATTGATTTATTTCTTTGCGGCAAAAGGTTTATTTATAGGATTGGAGGTGGAGGTAGATACCATGGGAATCTTCCCGCTTTTGATGCCGCTCTCAACCCTTTCACCTGTTAAGATTAGCTCAGTGAAACCGGAAGAAGAACAGCCAGCCAATAAGTTAAAGAATGGACCAGATAAAGTGCCCATAAACATGTCAATATGCTCCCTATAAGTTAAATGTGGTTGAACCCTACTGGCAAGGTCTCTCCACTTTTGTGCGTATTCTTTGAATCCTTCATTCTTCCCCATTGTCATGTCTTGCAACTGAACTCTTGTTGGTGCCAAGTTGGCATTATACTGGTATTAGTGGTAAAAAGCGATAGCTAAGTCTTCCCATGTATTGATACGGGAACCATCCAACTGGTAGAACCACTCTAGTTGTGTTTCAGCCAAGCTTTCTTGAAAAAGTGAACCCATAGTTTCTTATCAGCAGTATGCCGCTGTATCTTGCACACGTAAGATTTCAGGTGAAGTTTTGGACAGGAAACTCCATCGTACTTTGCAAAGACTGGTATCTTGAATTTCTGGGGAATGACAACACCAGATATTAAACCCAAATCATCAAAATCTAAACCGGGGACGACTTGGATCTCGACGGCCTTCAATTTGTCTTCTAGCTGCTTATACTTGGCATCGGCGGGAGGATACTGCTCATCAAAAAAATTATCATCATCATACGCTTGATCATTAATACACCCATCCTGGGTACTCCTAGCTTCTCCAATCTGATTCTCATCTTCCTCAGATGAGTCTTCCACTACTGGGATCTGACGGACTGACTCTTTGAACCTTCTACCCATGTTGACCAGGGCTTTCCTCTTGGGTTTCTTTTTAGCTTCCAGCAATGCCATCATATCTTGTTGCCCCTTGGCTAGGGCCAATAGAGTCTCTTGGAATTGAGAGTTTTGTGCCTGAAGGTCCTTCATAGTTTTCTCTAGACCCATCTTGCTGAAATAAACAGCAGAAAGATAAGGAAACTTGTTGTGTGAAAACCTGTTATGTTATGATGCATGGAAGATGTGTATGCAAATGATTTCAAGGATTTATGAAATTTAAATTTGTATAGACAAAACATGAACAAACGTCAATTTTCATTAATTAGTTTAAAATAACTACAACACGCCTCTTGGGCTTACAAAATAAATCTCTAAGATAGAAATACCGAACGCAACCTCTTCGGCGTAAGGTAGGCGTTCACACTTTGCTCTTCATGCAGTTGCTTTGTAAGCTCCAAGACCCTTTTCTCACTAGCATAAAATTGAGCTTCGAAGGTATCTTGTTCTTTAGCTTAATCCAACCCTTTTGCAAGTCTTTAAGATAAGTAGGCATGTCGGGATGGAAGACAGTGTAGGGGACATCTCCTTCAACCACAGGTCCCATGATAATTACTAAGATGAAGGAATAAGGCATCACAAGTTTATGAGCACGAGCTCGTACCCACCTAAGGTAAGGCTCAAGGGGAAAGAAATTCTTGTGTCCCAGAGTCTTACTATCCACTTTGCTTACCATCCTCCAAGCTCGTATAAACCTCAGACAGTAGCTTTGATTGTCGCTTTCGTAGTCGAATACCACTCCTTGGATGAGCATATCATGCGGACCATCCCTTTGGGCATAACCAAATTGTCGCAAGGCTAAGCAAGGGTTGTAAGTGATACCTCCCCTAATGCCAAGCAAAGGGACATTAGGTAATTCCCTACAACAGTCAATGATAGTAACATTCTCCAAGGATCGAGAACACCAATGAATATCCGAATGTCTGAGCGTAATCAACCTATAGGACCACCTCAAACCTTGCTCGTTCTTCAACATAGACTGGGGAAGATGCGAATTAAACCATCTAGCCAAGAGAGGAGTGCAACACATGAGGATCCCTCTCTTACTCATAGTGAGAGAGTGAAAAGAATGTTGGATACCTCCCAACAAAGTAGGCACCGGATTGCGAGACATGAAGATTTTGACAGCATTTACATCTATAAGTTAGTCAGGGTTTGGAAACAAAACAATCCCATAGATGAGAAGGGCCAAGATTTCTTCAAAATATTGTAAGTCTAAAGAGTTCCAACAATCTTGAGCTTTCTCAAACAAGAACTTGGCTAAGAACCCTTTGACACCACTCCTTGTTTCCCAATTAGTTGTGACATCAGATTGTTGCAAGTGTAGTGCTCCGGCAATCTCCTCAGGTTTTGGATCTCTTTCCGTACCATTGAAGGGTAGTTGATTGAGAATGGGAATCCTCAAGAGTTGGGATAATTCTTCAATTATAGGTACAAGCTGAAAATCAGGAAAGGTGAAGCAATTATGTAGATGATCAAAGAACTAGAAGAGCACCTTCATCATATTCTCATCAGTGCTTGAGGTAACCAAGTTTAGGAGGCGACCATATATTTTGGTGAATGAAGAGTTCTCAGGGACCCTTGATGCTAACTCTTTGAGTTGAGAAGGAATTATTACGAGATTGACTTGAATAGTATTCCTGCGGATAGAAGCCATGTCCTACAAAACAGAACAAAGATAAATCCTAATAATCCTTGAAATGGTTAGTAAGAATGAGTATGATGTTATGATGTTTATGATATTATGTACAAATAAACATATACAAAATGAGTATGATGTTATGATGTTTATGATATTATGTACAAATAAACATATACAAACAAGACAAACAAGTCCTTAGGTTTAGGCTTGCATGGAGTCTTATAGGTAAGTACCCTCTTGAAGTTTAGTTGGCTTAAACCTGTCCTAGAAATAGTAATTGGATTCTAAGGGATCTCAATATCACTGATCTTTCTTGTCGAGCATGGTTTCAGCGCAAGCCTCTTTCACAGCGACTGAAATATCCCGAGAAGTTTGATCTCAATGAGCGTAGTATCGAGTATCAACCAACTTCAGACTATACCAAAGCCGGCTATCTCGCTACTTCCTAATGGTCAAGTTGGTCAAGTAAAGGTTCTAAAGTCAGTTAGTGCTTCATGACACCACACAACGACCCCGTATTCTCCTTGACTATTCAAGGGCTACTGGTACCCACAAATGTGTCACGCTAACATAGCTATTTCTTAGACCATGTCGGTATACCACACACAATTTCCACAACGTATTGCTACTTACCTATAAGGTATCACAAATCCGGGTAGAGGATTAGAACAAGCCCAAACAAGGAACCAAAATGTAAAGCAAACAAATCAAACAATGAAAGCAAGTAAAGGTGATCTAGCCCTAAGGTAACCCCACTTTTAAGTTTTCCCCATCGGAGTCGCCAGTTGTTGTACCCCAAAATTTGCCCTCCCTTTTCTCATTGATTTCTCACCACAAAGCCCTTGAAGCTCAAGATCCAGTTAGGGTTTCATCTGCTCAAGACTTCTCCTTGCACTGTTGACCCAAATTAGGGTTTGTGTTTGCACAAAGATGTTTTGACCTAAAGTGCTTAAGATGAATTTCATGCTTCATATTGGACCCTCAGGTTTATCCTCACCAAGTTTCAAGCCTTAGTTCCAAGTTTTGCCCAGTCAATTGGACAGTTGACCTAGAAATCAACTGTATTGGGGAAAAAGTCAACTGTGGCCAATTGACAGTCAAACCTCATGAAAATTGACCCACATCAACATTATGAACTCATATGGACCATTTGATCAAGTTTGGATCACAATTCCATAAGAAATTTGATCAGATCACCAAAAGGGCAAAATGGTCATTTTTAGGGTTTTGATTGCACAAAGGCAATTTTTGACTGTTTGACCTAGCCAATGGCAAACCAAGCTCATATATGGATTCAAGGACCCCATGGAATTATCTTGACATGCTCAACAAACTCAAAAGATCCCAAGTACACAAGATTGACAGTTGAATTTCCCAGTCAATTGATCAATTTTGACCGTATACTGAAAAGTCAAACTTTGACTTTTTGGTCAAAATCAAGAGTCAAGATTCATTTTTCATCAAAACATGCCAAATCATGAAACTTGTTCATCAAGAAATCACAAAATGCAAATTAGGGTTAGAAATTAGAATTTTTCACAACTTAGAATTTTTCTAAGTTATAAAAAACCCTAATTTTTTCCTAACTTTGCCCCACTTTTTCACCAAGATCCATTTTGATTCAAACAAAAGTCAAAACATGAAAGTTGTATCTTGTTGCATAATCTACAACTTTTATTCACAAAGTTTTCCCATTTGAGGCTTGTATCTCAAGTTACAAATTTTTGAATAAGGGCACTAAACCATTCTTAACTTAGTGAATTTTTGACCTATTTTGACAAGGTTTTCTACCCCACTTCAAGGCCATTTTCCATACACTTACACTTGGAATTTCAAATTGCATTTCAAAGATGGATTGTAGTACACATTCCAAGCTTTCCAAAATGTCCAAGAACTCATCAAACAACTTCATGACTTGAGAGATTCGAATTTCACAATATAGCAAAAACTCACTTTTGATTAGGCCAAGTTACATGTTCATAACACTATGCATTTTCAAAACTCAGCATGCCCCTTGATTACAGGTCCTAAAACCATCCAACACTCAATAATTTAATGCATGTTCATTGTGCTAAGACCTTGTTTCATGAGCTAAAGCATTGTATGATGGATTAATCCCAAATTGGAAAAAGCATTATATCCATTTTTGCTAAAGTTTCACTTTATGTCATGATGCAAATCCACAAGTACAAACCAAATCCAATTGGAACAAGATTATGGGCAAATCACTCTGATCAAGGAGAGTTTATGCAGCTCATTAGGGGTCCCCTACTTGCCTAAAACACCAAGTTGGTTTTGCTTGCTTAAGTGTAAAGTAAAGTGCCATAACATAGGACATCTTTCATCTCAGCATTAGAACATAGAAGCAAATATTGTAGACACATTCCAAAGATCCCAACCAAGCTTTTGCACGACCCTAACACCTCTCAAACACTCCCAATCTCAGAACCATCCTCAAACTGCAAAAACAGGGTCAGGCCTGCAGTTTGAGTGTCATCTTCCATTTCTCTCAAGCTCTCTTGCCGAAACCAGTTCACATACATTCCCTAGCACCTATGCAAGCTAACCATGCCTTGAAATACGACCTGTAATCCCTCTAACCACTTCCACCATTTTCAGTTTCTTGTTCTGCAGGTGAAGTGCTCTAGCACGATTCAGAAGCTTTCAAGACAAAGTAAACATTGGAATAGCATCCCTGGACCTCAAGGAAGCTTTTCCAATCATCACCTTGCACTGAAAGCTCCCTCATTGCCAGATAGAACTTCAGCTGAACAGGTATCTTGGTGAACTTCTATCTCTCTTATCAAGCATCATTAGCTCTAAGTTTGTGAATAAACAATGTTCTACTCATGCCACTGAACATGTACATACTTTTACTTTTCATTTCTTTTGCTTGAGCTGTGAGAATTTGAGGTTTGAAAATGGCAGAAAATCTAGGTTAGGATTTGGGGGAGAAGAAATTCTCCCTCATCTTAGAGAGTTAGATCAAGTTCTACATATGGTTGGATTCGTCTCTTCATGCTGAACATTTTTTATGTTATGAGTTTTCATTGAAAAGCCAGGAATCAGGAGTTGGAAGATGAAGAACAGGGCGCACGTTTTTTGAATGTTGTTGTACAGAGGTTGAAGAAAGGTCTTCATGGGCTGGGCCTATGTTGACTTCCCTTTTTACACCACCCTTTTTGGTTTTACACCCCTGAGCCCATTTGCTTCATTTTTAATGTTTTTTGACTTTTTCTTTTTTTAGTTGACTCATTTATTTTTTCTCAGCATATTAAAAATTTAAAAATATTTTTTCTCATCATTTTTGATTTTATTAGGTATTTGTTTGATTTTTCTTTTAGTTTATACATAAATAAATAAATATACACTCTTTTGTTTAAAATAATAAAATAGTACAAATATACTTTTACACATTTTTATTTTATTTTTACCTCCTGAAAATATTTTATAGAAAATTACTTTTTGTATTTAAATATTAAATATTATTAATTAATACATATAATACATATTTTGTAAATAATATAAATATATAGGTATATATTAATATACTTAGGATAAAAATACCAAAAAATGTACATATTTTATTTTTTAATATTTAATACTAAAAAATACCTTTTTTACAAATATACTATATTTTATTTTATTTTTGTATGTAAATAATAATTATTATATGAATTAATTGATTAATATCCCTTTTTGATTAAAAATTAGGGTTTTTACCCTAAATATGAAAATACTCCAAAAATAATACCCTTTTATTTTCTTTTTTTATTTTACATAAATAAAACTTTTTTCATACATATAAAAAATTCTTTTTGCATTCTTGCATATTTGTTTTATTTCTATTTTTATTTATGCTTTTAATCATATTGTAAATATTTAAAAAAATGATGTAATAGCTTAGATTAAATTTCTTGTCTAAATATACCCCATTTGAAACATTGTACCCCCCTCCCCATATTATTGTGTTGTAATAGTGTAGGAATTTAAATTTCGCACTTTAACGCTTTCTAAACCTACCATGCTAGAGTTAGGGTTTGAATGCGAATAAAACGAACAAAATAGTTGGACAATAATCTCAAGATAAATGAGCATGAAAATGGACAACACATTTCACACTTGCACCCCTAGGGTATTCCACTTTGTTGCCTTCAAATAAATTGGGCCATATTGCATGTTGAACTTCTTTGGGTAAAAACAAACAATCAAATGATCATAGTCCCACAAAATGTTGCTTAAATGAATGATCAAGCCCCTTTTAAAGAAAAATTACCCAAAGACATTTAACAC
Organism: Vicia faba; assembly: GCA_948472305.1. Taxonomy (NCBI): domain Eukaryota; kingdom Viridiplantae; phylum Streptophyta; class Magnoliopsida; order Fabales; family Fabaceae; genus Vicia; species Vicia faba. The sequence continues at coordinate 62,380 of CATIWC010001181.1, read as the reverse complement.
TATTGCAATTATGGTCTAAACGATGAACCGCGCCCGTCCTTTCCATCTCCTAAGACAAGATTGTCCACCAAATGCAATGGTGGAACAAAATTGTCAAAAGGTTTAAAACATAACAAAAATCTTTGAGAAAACTTTAGGGTAGATAAACTCTTAAGTACTTGTCAATTTGTAAAAGAAAACACTTGCCTAATTTCAAACTACACTTCACAAACACTTTCAAAACAAACTTTCAAAAAACCTTGAAACATCTTTTTAAAAGACAAAACACCTTTTGTAAAACATTCGAGTAAAGAATTGTTACAAGGGTAGCCTATGCAAGGCATCTTTTCAAAACATTTTCAAAACCACACACCAAGCACCATTTAAAACAATTGAAAACCAAGGCAAGTTGATCTAAGCAAGTACCTAAGAGCCCATGGATAACCATGGATAGAAAGGGTGCTAATACCTTCCCTTTCTATAATCTACTCCCCGAACTCAAGAAAAATCTCAAAGGTTTTTGCTGTGCTTTTTAAATCTTTCCTTAGGATAAAATAAAAAGTCGGTGGCGACTCTTGCTCAACCGAAACATTTGCGAAAAACAAACGCAAAACCATAGTCAGTTCTCCCACCGTATCACAGAACTGGCGACTCTGCTGGGGAAAATTTAAAAGTGGAGCAACCTTAGGGTTTAGATCACCCTCTTGCATGACTAATTGTTTGAATTGATTGCTTTATATCTTGGCTCTATTGTTTGGGTTTGCAATCCTCCACCCGGATTTTGGGAAACATTCATAGATAGCAATACATTGTGGAAACTGTGCGGGGTATACTGACACGGTCGAAGCAATAGCTATATTAGTGCGACATATTTGTGAGTACCGGTAACCCTTGAGTTCAATCAAGGAGAGTATGGGGCCGCTGAGTGATGTCACTAAGCACTAATGACCTAGAACCTTACTTGACCATCTTGGCCTTTTATTAGGGGTAGTGAGATGACCGGCTTTGGTGCAGTCCGAAGTTGGTAGATACTCGATACTACACTCATTGAGGGTTGTTTTCTTGGAATATTTTGGTCGCTAGTTAAGTGGCTAAACCAAAACAATGAACGATGAAAACAATCCCGTGATATTGAGCTCCGTAGAACCCGGTTACTATTTATAGGACAGGTTTTTAAGCCAACTACACTCAAGAGGGTACTCACCTATGAAACCCCATGCAAGCCTGAAACTAGGGTTTGGTGTGATTTGCTTGTACATATGTTTTGTGCATACATCATAAACATCATGAAGCATCATATGCATTTACTAACCATTTCAAGGGTTTGGATCTTCATCTTTGTTCCTGTTTTGTAGGTCATGGAAATTCCTCGCAGAAATACCATTCAAGTCAACCTTGTGAGAATCTCTCCTCAGCTCAAGGAGATCACCTCAAGAATTCCGGAAAATTCATCCTTCAGTGCAAGACATGGTAGACTGCTCAGCCTAGTCAACACCAACATTGAAGAAGACATGATGAAAGTGCTGTTCCAGTTCTTTGACCCTCTTCACCACTGCTTCACTTTCCCTGATTATCAGTTGGTACCCACTTTGGAGGAGTTTTCTCAACTCCTAAGAATCCCTATCCTTAATCAACTACCCTTCAACGGTACGGAAAAGGAACCAAAGCCGGAAGATGTTGCTCGAGCATTACATCTACAACCATCCGACATCAAGGGGCATTGGGAAACCAGAAGCGGCGTCAAGGGATTCTTAGCAAAGTTCTTGTTTGAGAAGGCACAAGAATGTTGGAATTCATTGGACCTACAATCCTTTGAGGAAATTGTGGCACTCCTCATCTACGGGTTGGTCTTGTTCCCAAATCCTGACCAATCGGTGGATGTCAACGTCGTCAAAATCTTCTTGTCCAGAAATCCAATACCAACATTGCTTGGGGACATTCTTCACTCATTTTACACACGAACAATGAGAAAGAGGGGTGTTCTCATGTGCTGTACTCCTATCCTTGCAAGGTGGTTTATTTTGCACCTTCCGCAATTTGTCTTGAAGAATGACCAAGGTACAAGGTGGTCCCAACGGTTGATGACTCTTACTCATTCTGATGTGCATTGGTGTTCTCGGTCCAGAGAAAATGTCATCATCGTCGATCGTTGCGGAGAATTTCCTAATGTTCCTTTACTTGGAATTAGGGGAGGTATCACCTACAACCCTTGCCTAGCTTTGAGGCAATTTGGATATGGACGGAGGGATGGCCCTCATGATATGTTGATTCCTAGCCTAGTTTTTGACTTCGACAACGATGCACAAGGACTTCGCCAAAGATTCATCAGAGCTTGGGGAAAACTCAACAAGGTTGATAGCAAGACTCTGGGACACAAGAACTCCATCCCTCTTGAGCCCTATCTCAAGTGGGTACTAGCCCGAGCCCAAAGTCTAATGATGCCTTATCCTCATGTACTCCCAGTGATTAAAGAGCCCGTCAATGAAGGAGAGGTTCCCTACACCATCCTGCTGGTGTTCATTTTCTTTCCTTTTGCATTTTTTGTTTAAGGATGGCTATCCCTTACACACACCCACACTCACCAATGCAGGTATCCATCCACTCTGGATTCCATGGGTGACTATTCTGCTGTATCTTTCAATAACTCTGAAGATCTGGTCAATCTAGCCGAGTATGAAGATGACGAAGGTTGTGAAGTACCCGGGGAACTAGCCAGACTTCTGCAACAAGAGGAAAGGGCCATCTTACCGCATGAAGAGCCATTGGAAACTGTTAACTTGGGAACCGAGGAGGACCGGAAGGAGGTGCAAGTGGGTGCCAATCTGGAACCAAAAGTCAAGGAGCGCTTGGTACAGTTGTTGAATGAGTATGTTGAAATCTTCGCTTGGTCCTATGAAGACATGCCGGGTCTAGACACAGACATCGTGGTTCACCGTCTCCCCACAAGAGAAGATTGTCCACCAATCAAGCAAAAAGTTCACCGAATGAGGCCTGACATGTCCGAAAAGATCAAAGCGGAAGTAATGAAACAATTCGATGCTGGCTTTCTGGCTGTTACGTCCTATCCTCAATGGGTCGCTAACATCGTGCCAGTACCGAAGAAAGATGGCAAAGTCAGAATGTGTGTGGACTACCGGGATTTGAATAGGGCCAGCCCTAAAGATGATTTCCCGCTACCTCATATCGACATCTTGATCGACAATACAGCTCAGCATAAAGTGTTTTCCTTCATGGACGAATTCTCGGGCTACAATCAAATCAAAATGGCTCCCGAGGATATGGATAAAACAACTTTTGTCACACAATGGGGCACTTTCTGTTACAAGGTGATGCCATTCGGGTTGAAGAACGCAGGGGCAAATTATCAACGCGCCATGGTAGCTTTATTTCATGATATGATACATCATGAGATTGAAGTTTACGTGGACGATATGATAGCTCGGTCACAAACAGAGGAAGAGCACCTTGAACATCTGGAAAAGCTGTTTGCTAGGTTAAAAGAATACAAGCTCAGGCTGAATCCAAGTAAATGCACTTTTGGAGTTAGGTCTGGTAAACTCCTGGGATTCATTGTAAGCAACAAAGGCATTGAAGTCGATCCGGCAAAAGTAAAAGCAATACAAGAGATGCCTGCTCCCCGTACTGAAAAGGAGGTTAGAGGATTCTTGGGGCGCATAAACTATATTGCTAGATTCATCTCACATCTGACTTCTACCTGTGAGCCAATTTTCAAACTCTTGAAGAAAGATCAGGTAGTCGAATGGAACGACGATTGTCAAGCTGCTTTTGATAGAATCAAGGAGTATTTGCTAGAACCTCCTATTCTGATGCCACCCGTCGAAGGAAGACCACTGATCATGTATTTGACCGTCTTGGATAACTCAATGGGGTGTGTTTTAGGCCAGCATGACGAGTCTGGTCGAAAAGAGCATGCTATTTATTACCTTAGCAAAAAGTTTACCGACTGTGAGACTCGCTACTCACTGCTCGAGAAAACTTGCTGCGCTTTGGTATGGGCTGCTCGCCGACTAAGACAGTATATGTTGACTCATACTACCTTGTTGATTTCCAAAATGGATCCTATCAAGTATATCTTCGAAAAGCCCGCTTTATCGGGAAGGATAGCTAGATGGCAAATGATCTTAACCGAGTATGACATCCAGTACACCACCCAAAAAGCTATAAAAGGGAGTGTATTAGCTGACCATCTGGCTCATCAAGCTATCGAAGACTATCAACCCATGAGATTTGACTTCCCAGACGAGGACATCATGAATTTGGACAACATTGAAGGTGACGGACCGTATGACGGACCCGAAAAGGGATCCCGATGGACCCTGTACTTTGATGGTGCTTCAAATGCACTTGGAAATGGTATTGGTGCGGTACTCATTTCTCCGGAAGGTTGTCACACACCTTTCACGGCCCGACTTTGCTTCAGCTGCACAAACAACATGGCTGAGTATGAAGCTTGCATCTTTGGTCTCAAGGCTGCTATAGACCTGGGGATCAAATCTTTGATCGTATTCGGGGACTCGGCTTTGGTTATCAGTCAAATCAAAGGAGACTGGGATACCAAACATCCTAATCTTATCCCATACAAAGAACATGTCCTGACATTGTTGCCTCATTTCGAGCAAATTACCTTCGAGCATTTCCCGCGAGAAGAGAATCAGCTAGCGGATGCTCTAGCCACAATGTCCTCCATGTTTAAACTCAACTGGGATAACGAGGCTCCCCAAATCACCATCAAGCGAATGGATGAACCTGCGCATTGCCACGAGATTAATACCGAAGAAATAATGGAACAACCTTGGTTCCATGAAATCAAAAGGTATCTCGAGACTAGAGATTATCCTGAAGGAGCTTCCTTAAATGACAAGAAGTTCTTAAGGAAATTCGCTGCTAAGTTCTTCCTGAGCAACGTCATCCTTTACAAATGAAGCCATGATTGTGTATTACTCCTATGTGTGGACAAAGCTGAAGCAGAATTGATCATAACTGAGATACACAGCGGCACATTTGGCACTCACTTGAGCGGGCATACAATGGCTAAAAAGATCCTGAGGGCAGGCTATTACTGGTCTACCATGGAAGCTGATTGCCATCAACATTCCCGTACTTGCCACAAGTGTCAAGTCTATGCTGACAAAGTTCATATTCCTCCGGTTCCCCTCAACGTCCTGACTGCTCCGTGGCCCTTTGAAATGTGGGGCATTGATATGATTGGAGAGATCAAGCCCACGGCTTCCAACGGACATCGCTTCATCCTGGTTGCCATTGACTACTTCACCAAATGGGTCGAAGCAGCTTCCTTCGCCTCCATTACTAAAAATGTGGTTGCCCGCTTTATCAAGCAAAATCTCATATGTCGGTATGGTGTTCCAGACAGGATCATCACAGACAACGGTACAAATCTAAATAACACAATGATCACCGCGTTGTGCGAACAGTTCAAGATTTATCATCACAATTCATCTCCCTATCGGCCGAAGATGAACGGTGCTGTTGAAGCTGCGAACAAAAACATTAAGAAGATCATTCAGAAAATGACAGTCACTTACAAAGACTGGCATGAGATGTTACCATTTGCTCTACATGGATACCGTACGACGACACGTACTTCAACCGGGGCAACCCCATTTTCGTTGGTATATGGCATGGAAGCTGTCCTGCCTATGGAAGTCCAGATTCCTTCTCTAAGGATTATGAAGGATGCAGGTTTGAATGAAGATGATTGGATGCAGACCCGACTTGATCAACTCAATTTGATCGACGAGAAGCGACTCGCTGCTATATGCCATGGTCAGACGTATCAAAAGCGGATGATCAAGGCCTTCAATAAGAAAGTCAGACGTCAAGTGTATCAAGTCGGAGATCTTGTAATCAAGCGGATTATCTTGCCGCAAAGTGATCCCAGGGGCAAATGGACTCCTACATACGAAGGACCATTTGTGATCAAAAGCATATTTTCTGGCGGTGCAATGATTCTGACCACCATGGACGGTGACGATTTGCCGCACCCTGCGAACGCAGACATAGTCAAAAGATACTACGCATAAAATAACCCGACAGGTCGAAAACCCGAAAGGGCGGCTTGGGCAAAAATGGGCATCCCGGTGAACCGAAAACCCGAAAGGGCGGTTCAGGCAAAAATTAGGGATAAAAACAAAAAATCTGTACACCCGGCAAGTTGAAAACCCGAAAGGGCGGCTTGGGCAAAAAGGGGTTTCCCGGTGGATCGAAAACCCGAAAGGGCGATTCAGGCAAAAGTTAGGCAATTAAAGCGTGTGACTATGTCTCGTCGGATCACTTCAAAGACAATCTCTTCATCAACCGGTTCCAGGCTTCTGATCAATCCAGTCATCATCAAACGAAGCATTGAATGGGCAGATATTCAGGGTTGTGAAAGCTATAGCGGAATGGAATCCCATGGAATTATTTCACATAGCCATCTTTATTTTGTATAATTTTTTTCAAATATTTACGACAAAATCCTCTTACTAGGATGATTGTCTCCTTTGTACAAATATAATCAAAGAAAATCAATACAAATACTTTTCCCAGAAATTTGTGTCATTTCCTTTTCTTTTCTCTTGCACTATTTGTTTTATTTTGAGAAACGTCCAATGTTTTGTTAAATAGGCATATGCATTTGAAACATAATCATTTTCTTATGAGTCGGGAAAGAGGATTACCGATAGGTCAAAGGTACCGTTGGATACCTTGATACCCTCCAAAGAGAAGCCCCCGAGAGATTTGGAATCCATATCCCTAGCAAGTCTTGAAGCTTATCCCCAGTAGATTCTGGAAGCTTGTCCCCCGCAGAGCACGGACGTCTCTCCCGAGTTTTATTCAAAGTTATTCCTCACAGGGCCTTATAACTGGATTATCCTCAGCTAACAACCACGGAAGATCGCACTCGCCAAAATTCTTCCTATCCCCAGCGGAGTTCATCAAAATTCCCCAGCAGTAACTTATCTTTGCAAATCCCCAGCCAGAGAATCCTCCAGAATTCAATTCCCCTCAGAGTTTAAGCTTCAGTGTCCCCAGCCGAGCTAAAGCTTCAAATTATCAATCACCAGCGGAGCCAGACTGATGAACCTTCTCCCCACAGAGTTTTAAGAGAATAAATCTTGAGTTCCCCAGTGAAGTCGCCAGAGACACTTCCCACCGAACTGAAGATTCCCGGTCTTGTATCCCCAGCATAAGTCTGCTAGATTGGTGCTCCCCAGTAGAAGTCATCAGGAATTCCCCAGAGGTTTGGTATACAACCCAGGCTCCTTATTCCCCAGTCACAGCCAAGGAATTATTCTCCCCGGCAGCAGTCAGGATGTTTTTATCTTCAACCATCCAGGATTCATCTATCCCCAGCAAGACAGCTCATCAGCTTACATGCGCATTCATTACATTCATATCATACACATTAATATCACATATATTGCATCATACATTTCATGCAACATAATTTTGTGTCTAGCTAACATTTTGTCCTTTACAGGATAAGAATAAAAAGCTATCCTTAACAGTTTCAGATGCAGTTTTACACGGATTCATCATCAAGTAACCCTACACCGGTTCTTATTCAACTTCAAGATTTCTGAAAACAGTTCACGGGTTCTCCAAGTAAACGGATGTTAACCTATCACTTGTTCAGATTCTTCTCAAGACTTCTGAAAACAGTCTATGGATTCTTCCCAACAACAGATGTTAATCTATCGACTTGTTCAGATGCAACTTTCTGAAAACAGCTTACGGACGCTTCCCAACAACGGATGCTGCTCTATTGCTTATTCAAAACCTCAGGATTTCTGAAAATAGTTTACGGGTTCTCCAAGTAACGGATGTTAATCTATCGCTTGTTCAGTTTCTTCTCCAGACTTCTGAAAACAGTCTATGGATTCTTCCCAACAACGGATGTTAATCTATCACTTGTTCAGACACAACCTCCCGAAAACAGTTCATGGATTCTTCCCAACAACGGATGTTAATCTATCAACTTGTTCGGATGCAACCTCCTGAAAACAGCTTACGGATTCCTCCCAACAACGGATGTCAATCTATTGTTTGTTCAGACCCCCAGTTCAGAGATGGTCCAAAGCTTGGACACCTTCCTGATATTCCCTTCCAGATGGCATCTCTAAGCTCATCCCCGACAAGATTTCTGTCACTCTCCCAGATGGCATCGTTAAGCCCATCTCCAAATGGCATCTCTAAGCCCATTCCCGCATCCATTGCTTTGACGAGTGCAAATTTAAGGGCACTCTAGTGTCCAATCTCCTTTTACCCTCGAGTCACGAAAGGCAAGCTTGCCAATCTGACTCTTCGGATTCAAGAAGATTGAACAGGGGAAACTGTTGTACCCCAAAATTTGCCCTCCCTTTTCTCATTGATTTCTCACCACAAAGCCCTTGAAGCTCAAGATCCAGTTAGGGTTTCATCTGCTCAAGACTTCTCCTTGCACTGTTGACCCAAATTAGGGTTTGTGTTTGCACAAAGATGTTTTGACCTAAAGTGCTTACGATGACTTTCATGCTTCATATTGGACCCTCAGGTTTATCCTCACCAAGTTTCAAGCCTTAGTTCCAAGTTTTGCCCAGTCAATTGGACAGTTGACCTAGAAATCAACTGTATTGGGGGAAAAGTCAACTGTGGCCAATTGACAGTCAAACCTCATGAAAATTGACCCACATCAACATTATGAACTCATATGGACCATTTGATCAAGTTTGGATCACAATTCCATAAGAAATTTGATCAGATCACCAAAAGGGCAAAATGGTCATTTTTAGGGTTTTGACTGCACAAAGGCAATTTTTGACTGTTTGACCTAGCCAATGGCAAACCAAGCTCATATATGGATTCAAGGACCCCATGGAATTATCTTGACATGCTCAACAAACTCAAAAGATCCCAAGTACACAAGATTGACAGTTGAATTTCCCAGTCAATTGATCAATTTTGACCGTATACTGAAAAGTCAAACTTTGACTTTTTGGTCAAAATCAAGAGTCAAGATTCATTTTTCATCAAAACATGCCAAATCATGAAACTTGTTCATCAAGAAATCACAAAATGCAAATTAGGGTTAGAAATTAGAATTTTTCATAACTTAGAATTTTTCTAAGTTATAAAAAACCCTAATTTTTTCCTAACTTTGCCCCACTTTTTCACCAAGATCCATTTTGATTCAAACAAAAGTCAAAACATGAAAGTTGTAACTTGTTGCATAATCTACAACTTTGATTCACAAAGTTTTCCAATTTGAGGCTTGTATCTCAAGTTACAAATTTTTGAATAAGGGCACTAAACCATTCTTAACTTAGTGAATTTTTGACCTATTTTGACAAGGTTTTCTACCCCACTTCAAGGCCATTTTCCATACACTTCCACTTGGAATTTCAAATTGCATTTCAAAGATGGATTGTATTACACATTCCAAGCTTTCCAAAATGTCCAAGAACTCATCAAACAACTTCATGACTTGAGAGATTCGAATTTCACAATATAGCAAAAACTCACTTTTGATTAGGCCAAGTTACATGTTCATAACACTATGCATTTTCAAAACTCAGCATGCCCCTTGATTACAGGTCCTAAAACCATCCAACACTCAATAATTTAATGCATGTTCATTGTGCTAAGACCTTGTTTCATGAGCTAAAGCATTGTATGATGGATTAATCCCAAATTGGAAAAAGCATTATATCCATTTTTGCTAAAGTTTCACTTTATGTTATGATGCAAATCCACAAGTACAAACCAAATCCAATTGGCACAAGATTATGGGCAAATCACTCTGATCAAGGAGAGTTTATGCAGCTCATTAGGGGTCCCCTACTTTCCTAATATACCAAGTTGGTTTTGCTTGCTTAAGTGTAAAGTAAAGTGCCATAACATAGGACATCTTTCATCTCAGCATTAGAACATAGAAGCAAATATTGTAGACACATTCCAAAGATCCCAACCAAGCTTTTGCACGACCCTAGCACCTCTCAAACACTCCCAATCTCAGAATCATCCTCAAACTGCAAAAACAGGGTCAGGCCTGCAGTTTGAGTGCCATCTTCCATTTCTCTCAAGCTCTCTTGCCCAAACCAGTTCACATACATTCCCTAGCACCTATGCAAGCTAACCATGCCTTGAAACACGACCTGTAATCCCTCTAACCACTTCCACCATTTTCAGTTTCTTGTTCTGCAGGTGAAGTGCTCTAGCACGATTCAGAAGCTTTCAAGACAAAGTAAACATTGGAATAGCATCCCTGGACCTCAAGAAAGCTTTTCCAATCATCACCTTGCACTGAAAGCTCCCTCATTGCCAGATAGAACTTCAGCTGAACAGGTATCTTGGTGAACTTCTATCTCTCTTATCAAGCATCATTAGCTCTAAGTTTGTGAATAAACAATGTTCTACTCATGCCACTGAACATGTACATACTTTTACTTTTCATTTATTTTGCTTGAGCTGTGAGAATTTGAGGTTTGAAAATGGCAGAAAATCTAGGTTAGGATTTGGGGGAGAAGAAATTCTCCCTCATCTTAGAGACCAGTTCTGTGATACGGTGGGAGAACTGACTTGGGATGTTTTGCGTTGGATCTCAAATGTTGCGGTTAGCAAGAGTCGCCACCGACTTTTCTTTTATCCAAAAGGAAAGGCTGAAAAGAACAGGAAGGACCTTTGAGATTATTTCTTGAGTTTCGGGGGTAGATTATGAAAGGGGAAGGTGTTGGCACCCTTTTCATCCATAGTTATCTATGGGCTCTTAGTTGCTTGCTAGATCACTTGCTTTTGTTTGAAAATGTGCTTTGTGGTGAGTTTTGAAAGTATTTTGAAAAGGCGCCTTCGTTTAGGAAAACTTTATAATGGTTCTCGTTCGTAAGAACGTATACAAAGTGTTGGACTTTTGAAAATATTTTATGTTTTGAAAGTTTATTTTTGAAAGTTTTTGGTGTTTTTGAAAATGAGCAAGGATATTTGTTTTGAAAGTGAGCAAGCAACTAAGAACAATCTACCTACTCAAAAAGTCTTTGTTCATTTCTTTCTTCCTTTGATATTGCCATCTTACCATTGATTTGGTAGGAAGCCTTATCTTTGGATGTAAAGGGACGGGCATGGGTCATCGTATAATCATGATAGCAATGTTGTGAGATATCTTAGCATTTCTCTTTGAGGGACTAAGATCATTTTGAAAGGCAACATTTGTAGCGTCATTGAGGGACTATGATCTTGTATTTTTGATTGCTTTTGCTAAGATATCCCACATGCATAACATGGCCATTTTTGTAAGGCAACAAGTGTAATCACCCTAAGGGTGCAAGTATGCAAGTGTGTTTGATTTACATGCATTGTTTATCTTGAATTATGGTTTACTAATTGCTGATTTTTTCTTTCCATACAAACCCTAATTTACTAGCATTGATATGAAAGCGATAAATTGCGGAAAAGTAAATTTACTATGCTATTACATCACTTGGGGATGGGGGATATAAATTTAAAAATGGGGATGACAAGTAAAGTAAACCCTAATTAATATTACAAGGCTTTGACAATTACATAATTTATAATGCAAAAAATAGTAAAATATGCAAGAAGATGTAAAGTGAGAGAAATTTTTTTTTAGGGTTTTTTATAGAAAAGATTTTGTAATTAAATTTCATTGAAGAAAAACCTAAGTCTAAGTTAACTTTAAAAAAAAACTAATTGTTTAGAAAAATGTTTTTGAAGTTTCATTTGAAAACAAAGGTTTTATAGTGTTAGGTCATTTCCAAGCAATGCAATATGTCCAAAATAAACTAAAAAATCTCAAAAATCAAGGAATTTGGTACCCGAGCTGACACGGGCCGTGTCATGTGACACGGGAACCCGTGTCAGGATCTTTCCATGACTTCTATGCATTTTTTGTTCCATCCAATCTGACACAGTCGTGTCGTGTGACACAGGCACTCGTGTCAGCCCCTGTCCATCTTTTTTTGCTCGTGTCTGAACCAGTAACACTGACACGGGGCATGTCGTTTGATACGGGCACCCTTGTCATCCACTGTCCCTGCATTTTATTATGTTTTTAACCCAACTAAGCTGACACGGGCCGTGTCGTGTGACACGGGCACCCGTGTCAGCTTCTGGTCTGGCTTTTTTGCTAGCTTTTCTCTTTTGATCTGTCTTGTTATATCTTTTGAAAGCAAAAGCAAATGATGTATGAACAATCATATCACAGTTTGAGAAAGTTTACCTCTCAAAGCAGAAGCTTTAGAACATGTACGAATGTTTTCAGGTGCAAAGCGGTGATTGATCGAGCTCCTTTGAACCTTCTTAAAGTAGCTCCAACCTTCCTTTTGTGCTGAAAATGGTCGAACCGCTCCAACCAAGTCAAGTTGCAATGTATGTTTTTTTGAGTTTGGAAGATGGTGATAGTGATGTTACAAAAGTTATTATTATGTTTGAACAACTTCTATATGGTGTATATGAAGTGTTTAGATGGTTTGTTTGGAGAAAACTAGCAAGGTATGAGATTCAAAGATTTGGACTTCAAAACTCAAAAATGGAGGTTTTATGGATAAATCTGGTTTTTGACAACAAAAATAATTTTGAGTGTTAGTTTCTCCTTTTATTTTCTGGCCCTTTTATCTTGAAATTGGCCTCTCTATTTATAGAGAAGGTTTGAAACAAAATCAGATTTTGAATCACATGTTATGGCTAGGCTAGATTGTACATGAAGCAAGCTTGAAGATCATAGTTCCAATGTTTTGTACTTTGTTGCATAGAGTTATTGGACACTTTAAGCATGCCCTTATGATTTTGTATGTTGAGTGTTTGTAGAAGTAATAAGTCAGAGGCTCAAGGAGAGATGACTTTGTGATTAAAGCTACTTTGCAAGAATGGCAATGTCAACTTTGTGCCAAAAATGGAAAGATCACTTGGACAATGCTTAAACCAAATGGTCCATAGCTCAAAAGCTTGTGTAACTATTAAATTATGGTAAGATTTGCAAGTCACAAGGCCCGCAATGTAATATTATGCAACACATCATGCCAATTGGGTTATGTGTTCTTCAACAAAAATGGCTTGCAATTCAAGAATGAATGCCCAACTTCAGGCCCTTGAATCTCCTAGCTCAAATATGATAAATTCATGCTCTTGGATGTTTTGGAAAGCTTGAAACACCCTCTACAACTTTCATGTTGACCATTTTTGTTAAATCCAAATGGAACTTGATGAAAATTGGCCAAGAAGTCGGGATAAGAACCTGACCAAAACTGCTGAAAATTTCCCTAAAGTGTTTATTCAAAAATACCATGACTTCATGAATTTATAACTTAAAATCCAAGCATTTCTAGAAAAAGTCCTGCTCTACATTGTTTTAGATCTCATTGAGATCTATAACTTTCAAGTTAGAAGTTTTCCTTGAATCATCTTGCATCTTGGTGAAAGAATGGCATGAAGTAATGAAATTATCATGTATAAAAGACACTTCGAAAAATTTCTAAGTCTTGAAAAGTTTGACTTTTCAAAATGAATTTTGACTTTCTTGATTTCTTGATGAACAAGTTTCACATTTTGACATGTCTTGATGAATGGTAACCTTTGAAGCTTGATTTTGATCAAAAAGTCAAAGTTTGACTTTTCAGTGTACAATTGACTTTTCATCAGTTGATTGAAATTCAACTATCAATCAATTGAACTTGAGAAATGTTTTGAGCCATGTCATTAGGTCAAAATTGTGCATTTGTACCCTTGAGATCATGTCTGAAACCAATGAGTCATTTTCTAGGTCAAAAGTCAAAAATTGCACCTTCTCAATCAAAACCCTAATTTTGACCATTTTGCCCTTTTGATGATCTGATCAAATTTATTGAGGAATTATGATCCAAACTTGATCAAATTACATATATGAGTTCATGATTTTTATATAAATAAAAAATTATGAAGCTTGACTGTAAATTGACCACAATTGACTTTTTCTACAATATAGCTGATTTTAGGTCAACTGATCAATTGACTGAGCAAAAATGTGATCCAAGACTTGAAACTTGACATAAGAAATATTGAGGGTCCAAAATGATCCATGAAAGTCATATGGGGCATTAAAAATCCATTTGTCCTTGTGCAAACTCAAACCCTGATTTTCAGTCATCAGTGCTAGAGGAGGTGTCTTGAGCTGATCAAACCTTGTGCAGTTCTTGAATCAATGGAGATCTTGTGAGATATTACTTGAGAAACGAGAGGGAAATTTTTTGGGTACAACAATTAGCTTCTGGAGCTCATCTAGAACCACTACCTTCAGAAACATGATCGCCTCCAGATTCTAGATCATCATCAAAATCTGGATTAGAATCAGATTCACCATCTGACTCATATTCAGAGTCTCTAGAATCATCTTCTGATTCTGACACTTCTTTATAACTTTCAAGTTATGGGTCATCTTCATAACCTTCTTAAGTATCTTTAGAAGTTACCTCTAGTTTTGGTACTACACCAAAAATGGATTGAGACTTGCTCCATCCCATGCTTCTGACTCTTTTATAATGATGTCTTTGCCAACTTCAACTTTATTAGTTTATGAACAATAAATCTTTTATGCACCTGTACTGTGGTACCCCACCAGTAACATCACTTTGCTTCTATCATCCAGCTTTTGTCTTCTAGCTTCTGGAACGTGTTTGTAAGATACATAATGAAGCACCTTCAGATGTCTAACACTTTGCTTGTCTCCAGTCCACTTTTTTAAAGGAATAATTTCCTTCAGCTTCTTCATTGGACACCTGTTGAGCACATACGCTAAAGTGGACACAACTTCTCCTCACAAAGTATGAGGTAGCTTCTTCTCTTTCATCATATTTCTCATCATATCAAGCAAAGTATAATTTCTTCTTTCGGCAAGACCATTGTGTTGAGGAGTATAAAGAGCAATAACCTCATGCTCAATTCCATTCTCATCATAGAACTTATGGAATTCTGTAGAGTTATACTCACCTCCACCATTTGTTCTAAGAATTTTTTTTTGACCACTTTGTTTCTCAGCCTTCACCTTGAACTTCTGAAACTTGGTAAACACCTCATGTTTAAACTTGATGAGTGATACCCACATCATTCTTATGAACTCATCCACAAAAGACACAAAATACCTATTTCCTCCAAGTGAAGGTTCTGGAAATGGTCCACACACATCAGAATGAACTACTCCCAAAACATATTTTGCTCTTGGGGCTACTTCTGACACAAAAGGAAATTTGGGTTGCTTGCCTTTCATGTATACCTCACATGACTTCTCAGGCTTCACAATCTTCAAAATGCCATAACGAGCTTCTTAGAACTCAGATACCCCAAACTTATATAGTTCAAATGCCCCAACCTCTTGTGCCATAACTTGCTATCACCTTTAGCGCCTTCTACATTAAGACACTTTGTTTCAGCTGTTTCTACATTCACCTTGAATATTTTGTTGCTTCTCTGCTCAGATTACATAATCAACTTCTGATGAGAATCATACAACTTCAATAGATTGTTCTTCATAATGATTGAGAAACCTTTCTCAATGAGTTGACCCACACTCATTAGATTGCTCTTAATTCTAGGAACATACCAAACATCCTTGATTAGAACAATCTTCCCATTCTTCACTTTAACTTTGACATTTCCCATACTTTATGCCTTAAGGTACTTATCATCAGCACATCTGATCTTTGTCTTCCTTCTGGAGTCAAAATCTATCAGTCATTATTTGTTTCCAGTCAAGTGATTTGAGTAGCTAGTGTCCATATACCACCAGTCTGCCAAACATCTTCCATCAGACTCAGAAGCCGTCAATAGCACAGGTTCATCATCAGAATATCCTCTGGCTATATTTTCTTCTTCTGATTTTCTTCCCTTGTTTGACCAGCAATCTTTAGCAAAATGGCCAAACTGCTTACAACACTAACATTGGACCTTCTTCTTGTCAAACTTCTCCCTTCCTTTCTGATGTTTCTTCTCATCAGAAGTGGAGGTTTCTGACTTCTGGAATCTATCACCACGTCTTTTCTGCTTCTGGTTCTTTTTGACAAAAGAAGCTTTCAGAGCCTGCTCAACCTCTCCCTCAGAAGTTCTTTTAATCAGACGCAACTCTTACGCCTCCAGATTG
This sequence comes from Vicia faba, assembly GCA_948472305.1. NCBI lineage: Eukaryota > Viridiplantae > Streptophyta > Magnoliopsida > Fabales > Fabaceae > Vicia > Vicia faba. The sequence goes on along the minus strand of CATIWC010001181.1, from coordinate 46,281 downwards.
GTTTGCAGCTCTTTTATTCTCATGGTGTCCAGATCTTTAGAATGTTCAATTGCTACAACAGTGTAATCAAATTGAGGAGTAAAACTCATCAATATCTTCTCATAGGGACTGAAGTTTCACCTTCTTCATTGATGTGTCACCACCGTAACACCTAACTAGTGTGTCCCATGCAGCCTTCACCGTCATTGAATCATCGATTTTCTCAAACACGTTCACATCCACACACTGATGAATGTAGAACAACGCCTTCCAATCTTTATTCCTTTTGTCTCTCTACGCGTTTCTCTGTTCTTTCGTAGCATCTGCTGCAATCGAAATGTAACCTTCGATAACAAGCTCAAGAACATCTTGAGTACCGAATAACAGGCGCATCTAAATTATCCATCTATTCTAGTTCTTTCCATCAAAAAATGGAAGTTTGGTGCTTAGATTACTGTGTCCGTTAATCTTCAACCTTGTAGAAAACTATCAGATCTCACTAAACACAGTGTTTCTCAATCCCGCAGAATCAGAAAATGTGATTCTGTTCCGATTTTTGTTCAAGATTCAAACACGAATTCAAGAGCCAAAATCAATCACACAACGCCTCACCATTTCACTCGTGTTTTCCCGTGTTTCCCCGTGGATCCGAACCGGAGTTCTAGATACCAAATGTTAGTGCATAAGATGATGATGACAGAAAGAATGAAAGAATATATTTATTACTCTGCAATGACAGCTACAAAAGTGTAAAAGATTAGGTTTAAAAAACAGTTACTACTAGTCTATTTATACACAGAAAATTAGGATCACATAGACAACATATTAAAATACTAAATTATCCTTCAATAGGATACATATTGATATTTTGAGTTAATCACTTGTTGGGTAATTTGAAAATGTATGAATGGTATCTTTTTCAAAGGACTTATCTTATCAAATTTTAATTGGGTTGGCTTGATAAAATTACTTGCGTGGGATTCGTTCTTTCTGGATTTTAAAGTTTCGCTTTTTTTATTTTGGACAGATTGATGTGTCGATTCGAGAAGAGCTTTGAAGTGATGTTTTGTTAGTTGGTTTATTTTGTTACATATTTCAGATGGATTTCTTTTCTCCTGAATTTTTCTTTTCTTGTAACCACAAATTAACCATCCGATTTACTCTTTAATTTGATCCTTTTGTTTATAAATAAAAAACAATAAAATTGTGTCATGGTTCTCAAATTACGGAACCAACTCACATTCATAATTTGATTAAATATTTAATAATTATTTAAAGAAAAACATCTAATGTTAAAATAATTTTAATTTAAAATTAGTTTAGAATTGTTTGTATTTATCAACTTGAGTGTGAGACTTATAAATGCACCCTTCTAATTATTAGAGAACCGTCGCCACCACGTCAAAAACTTTACCAATGTAGTCAGTCGTCTTTAATCTATCACCTATTTTCTATTCTACTGCATAAGAGCCAACTTTAACTAGAATAAACAATAGTAGGATACGTGTCTATCAATTTATATATTTTATCATGATCTTAATTTAGAATCATATCTACAAACAGAATTACCACTTGTCTCTAATTATGTTACATATAAAATTTCAAAACGAATATAAAAATAAACTGAAATACTAGTATGCAACTAGTATTGTCAAGGAGTGATTCCATTTTGATTTTTATGATGTCCAAGTCAATGAAGCACAACTACACAAGCGTGCCTCCGAATTTAAAATGGATACTATGGTGTTTGTTGGAGTTATGAGAAGACGCACTGTTCTCTCCTCATTTGTTTATAATATCTAAAATAGTTAAGTTCCAAGTTATTGTCCAAATTAATAAACAAGTTGATTGGCGTGCAACATCAGATTGTGTTGTGAAAGTTTATCTTAAATTATTTGTTACTAATTCTATGTAAATAGATGTGCTTTGTAAGTTTACAAAATCATATTTAAATAAATGACTTTAAAATGGTTGATTTTTTTGTTCCTCCAATTTTTAATACATCACTATTGTTTGTGTAGGAATTAATTTCTTTCATCCATAATAGTGTTCTGGATTTATACTTTAGTCGTCAGACGAAAAGAAAGTTATATAAAAGTAAGGTAAACATATCTGAGCCGATATAGTTCAAGTTGTTGGTGATAGACTTATGCTTTCATCTGGTTTGTGGCAGAAACGAATTTAGAAATTTATCAAATGGAAAAGAAAATATATAAGAATACATTTTGGATAATAAATTTTAAGAATTTAAGATTGTTTGACCAAGTAACTCCAAAAATGAGAGGATGATGAATTGTGATATTCGAATTTATCTATCCGGTTTATAAAAAATGTTTGATTTTAAAATTGTTTGTTAGAAGAGAGAAATCAATCGGAGATAAAGTAGTGTAATCACATAAAAGAGAAGCGGCGTAGAAATAAGCAGCGATTAGCGAAATAAATAAATAATAGAAAATAAAAGAAATACAGATGATAAGATCATATCAGAGAACTGTATCCTAATTTGGTCTAAACCACGCGACTTACTTCAGCCCCACCCCTTCCTTTAGAATTTTCTCTTGAAATTTTTACTAAAACAAATTTGAACTTTTACACATGATCAACCAAAATAAACTTACAAAATAACTTGAGTTTTTGCACATAATCAACCCAAAAACCTTTCATAAGCACTCATAGCTTTTACATAGACTCGGCTCTATAGTCTCAAACAACTAAGAGCGTTTGCAAAAACTCAGCTCAATATCCTCAACCCAAATTTTTTACAAGTCTAACTTGCAGCCTTCAAATCTATTACAGAGATATCACAAAAGAATTACTCTCTTGAATAAATAATTCCAAGATAACTCTTAAAGGAAGCCTTTTTACTCTTTTGACACTAAGACAAGTCTAGTGAAAAAGGACTTTAAAAAATAATGAGAGATAAAAAGATAGTAAGGAGTTTTATTCTAAAAACAAGTGTCTTTTGAAATGAGAAGAAATATCATTTATATAAGAAAAACTTTAGCTGAAAAAGAAAACAATCAGTAGAATTCTTAAACTTTTAATCGATTAAAAACATGTATTAGTCTATTAACCCAGGTCAGAAAAGAAAACTTTGAATTTGAACGTCACTTAATTGATTACAAGCTTTTCTAATCAACTACGAGGCGTTACACTTTTACATAATCAACTAGAAGGAAGTCTAAATTGATTAGCTAGTTTATTTTAGTTTCTTAATTTATTAGATAAACTTCATAATTGTTTAAGCACTAATGCGGACTGGTTTTAAATTTTATAAAAAAATTAAAAAATTTGCAATAATTTTTGTGTGTATGTGTGAGAGCGTACACATTACCTTAATATATCAAAATTTATTTTTGTTTCATTTACAATTAACTAACAAAAAATATGATAAAACCTGAAGTCTTTCAAGGTCTCATTTTTTAATCTTATTAGAAGCTAATAAATCTTGTGTAGGACCATTCTAAACAGAGATTTGCTAAGTTTTGGCTTTAAATAGCCCTCCACGAGTGGATAGTGAAATTAGTCTCAATTAATTAATCGGCCGCACGATCGGATATCAAATTTTCAGATAAGAAAAAAAAAAGATAAAACGCTAACTGTAGGATTAAACGAGCTTTTACAATTTCACATCAAAATTCACAATTTCAATATTACGAGTGCAAGACTTCAAACTCAAAATTATTTAGTACCTTTAACTAGAATTTAAAATATTTGACTTATAAGATTTGTGATATCTCTTTCATCATAAAAAATTATTGGAGAAGTTGTCATCGTTAAAACATTTTGTCGACAGTACTTGCTCTTTACATAGAATCACAAATATGTCATTATGATATTTGTTTGAGTCAATATAGTTGAAATTTAAATTGATATATTGATACTTTTTCACACTATCAAATTAAAGTATTTTTGTATTCACTTTTATTCCTCATTTTATTTTAGTTTTAAAAAATAAATAGTTTAATAAAATAAAATCTAATTCTAGTAAATCCACTTTTATTTTATTTTTCATATATATTTTTTAATTGTTAAGTTATATGAAATTGTGAAATTGATAAAATTACAAATTGAACTCCCAATTTTAATAAAAGTTGTACAATTTAAAATTTCATTAAAAGTACATTGTCATAATAATTTTTTCAAACTCACAAATTTGTCTCATTCGAATATACACTTAATTTTTTATTTTATTGTAATTTAAAGAGAATATTTTTCTTTTTTAATTTTTATTTAATTAGAATTAGATTTTATTTAAAAGTTTAATAATATACAAATAAATTATTTAATAGGAAGAGGGAAGGGCTCAAGTTCCAGGGTGCCTCTTCCAAGATCCGTCTCTTGTTTGTGGTAAATATTTGATGTCTCTGCATGACGGTGGTGTTGAACGTGTAATTTCTTATATTGAAGTAGGATATTATTCGGTATAAGGTGTGTCAAATTAGTTGTGTTAGATGTGTCGAAGCAGTTGCTACACACAGATCTGATTTAGATTTGATTTAGTTCTAAAATAGGTATTTTAGGCTTTTATAGTTTTTGAGTATTTATTAGCTTATAGACAAAGCAAGCTCAATTATAAATAGAGGGAGTAACCCCTTATTTTTGTAATCAATTGAATATTCACAGAATTTGTAGTTACTAGTGAATAAGAAAAATTTTCACAGTTTATGGGCAGAGAGAAACTCTGCAGAAACCTTAAATCTCTTTTCTTCTTTAATTTTCTTTTTTTTCTTCTTTTCATTGTCATTGTGTGATGATAACAATCTTGTTCATCAAGATTGATAGAAATTCATCATAGGTTTTGGTGGGTTTCCAATATCTGGTATCAAGAGCTCCGGTTGAGCGATCACGGGAAGAAGAAGAAGAGAATCACGATGGCTATGAATCATTCAAATGGGCATTTTCCAAGAAGTCTTCTAATTCTTAAAGCCGATAACTATGAGAATTGGTGCAAGCAGATGAAAGTTGTGTTTTGTTGTCAAAATCTTTGGAATCTTGTGAAATATGGATTATAACCGCTTGAAGAAGACGCCTAAGAAGAAGAAGAGAAGGAATACAAATAATCAAAGAAGAAAAATTATAAAGTTCTCTTAATAATTCATCAATGTCTGAGTCCAGACAATTTCGAAAAGGTTAGTGATGTAGAATCTGCAAAAGAAGCCTGGGAGATTCTTAAGAAATATTTTGGAAGTGCAGAAAAGGTGAAAGAGGTGAGGTTACAAACTCACAAAAGAACGTATGAATTGCTCCAGATGGAAGATAGCAAGAGCATGTCTGATTTTTTCACTAGGGGTTACGAAATTGATGAATCAAATCAAGGTTTGTGGAGAGACGCTAACAACAAGAGCAGTTGTTTCAAAGATCTTGAGATCTTTGGCTTCGAAGTTCGACCATGTGGTAGTTGCCATATAAGAGTCGAAGGACATGTCAACTTTGTCAAAGGAAGACCTTCAAGAGACACTTGAATCTCATGAACAAAGAATGGCTGAAAGAGCTACAGGAAATTCGAAGAGTGATGTGGCTTTGCAGGCTTAATCAGCAAAAGCCAAGAAAGGAAAAGGAAAGTGGTCCGACAACAAAGATAAAGGTGGCTACAATAATTCGACTGGTAGAGGAAACCATCATGAAGAAAACGTGTCGAATCAGAGAAGATCATACCAAGGCAATCAAAGAGGTAGTTTTGCAAATAGACGAAGTGTGTGCAGGTCGAAGTATGTAGAAGACTAAGATCTACGATGAATATAGATAGCTTAGACACAATGAATTATGTGGTTTGTTGAAAGTATAATTCCTTGTGTCGAAGCAAGATGTTGCTCGACACAAGGTGTGTCAAATTAGTCGAGTTAGATGTGTTGAAGCAGTTGCTACATACCGATTTGATTTAGTTCCAAAATAGGTATTTTGGGCTTTTATAGTTTTTTGCTTTTTTAGTTTAGAGAGAAAACAAGCTCAATTATAAATAGAGGGAGTAACCTCTTATTTTTGTAATCAATTGAATATTCACAGAATTTACAGTTGCAAGTGAATAAGAAAGTTTTCCATAATTTGTGGGCAGAGAGAAATTTTGCAGAAATCCTAAATCTCTTTTCTACTTTAATTTTCTTTTTTTTCTTCTTTTCATTGTCATTGTATGGTGATAAAAATCTTGTTTATCAAGATTGATAGAAATTCATCATAGGTTTTAGTAGATTTCCAACAGTTGAAAGTATTTGCATACATTTTGACACTCAAATGATTGAATATTAGAGAAGGTAAAATTATTTTAGGTTGAAGAAAATGTGTACATTTTCATTATTCTATTTTTCTTCCTTTTTTTAGCCCAATTCTAAGGTTTTGAGACCTAATACCTTTTGTTGTAGAATAGTTGTCTGACGAGACATGTGTTAGCGTGTTATTTATTATGTAATCTAACAGTCTTACTTCAATCAGTCATCTTGATTGGTTTTTTTCTTTAGAGAAGGACCATAGGTTTTCTCGAGGTCTCACAATCTTCTTCTTCACGACACTTTATTCTTTGTGTCCATTTATCTCTTGGCCTAGGTCTAATAACCCATTGGCTTATGGGTCAAATTAAGTCTTCTTCATTATGGGAACACGCTCTTATTAGGTTATTTTAAACATTTATGTTGGCTTAGGTTGCTCTCCAAACCTGATATAGCTAAGTCGGAGCATGGGTTGTGATCTTGGTTTGCCAAGATTTTTTTTCACCCATACTTCTCCGTGTTTGTGTGTTGTTTCGAGATATATGGTTCTTTCTTCCCTTGAACATTTTCAAGAAATAAAATCTCTAGTATATAGAGGTGGTACCCTCTGAACTACAAAATAATTAATGGGCCTTCATTAGGGTCTTTCAGTTGGTGTATAAATATTTGGTCAAGAAGCGTCCTTGCCTTCTTTGTTTCATGAAAAGATGCTAAGACCGTGTTTAGTTTTATTTATTTTAAGCAATCACCTAAGTTGCTAAAGCTATTTACGTAATATCTATAATATTTCAAGTTCTGTTATGTTGTTATTGAGCTCTTTACCGTCACTTCTCATCAAAATATAACTTTGAAGAAGTGATTGGTGATACTATTTGTTGTTGGAAATCATAGTATGATGTTAATTTAGAGTGGGAGTTGGAATGGTTTATTGACATTAAATGGGCAATAAATGAGCATAAGTAAGAACTAGTATGGAGGTGAATTTGAAAGAATTCATTTTAGTCTCACATAGGAGGGAATACAAATATTAGTAGTGTATATATATTCCAACTTGGCCAATTGGGTTGGGCCCCAAGAGGTACCCCAATTTTGTAAAGGAGTGAGGACACACTCATAATCCATCTAGACACACGCGCGTGTGTCGTCGCCGACTCGACTCAGTTTAGTTTGATCTAGATGAATTAATTTATGGAACCCGAATTAATGGAAATTAAAAATAAGAAATTAATTAATATTAATTAATTATGAAATGAGGACGTGTCCTGCACAGAAACCAAGTCTTAACCTAATTTTTTACTGGTTATGATTGCCCTCCAAGAGTCATACGTGTACGTGTGACTTGTTGACCAAGTGAATAAACGGCTACACTTGACTGGGACAATTCCACTATCTTTCAAGATACTTGTTCCATTCAGTTAGATTCTTTGCCTATAAATAGAATTCCTCAGTTCATTTGTGAGTATTCCAGAATTTACAGTTCGAATTCTCTCTTCTCTCTCTCTACTCTGCTTCATTTACAAAATTCTTTTTTCTATTTTCGCCTGGCTTACTAAGCGATCTACGACTGGAAAATTCTAGATACTACAACTGGTTTTATACCATCTGAAGTTGTAATTCTTTGAACGGTTTATTACAGTGCAAATAATAATCATATTTTTGAACGAGCTGTTTTATCCTGGAGACGTCATCGTAACTCGACTACTTTGCATAACTATTGGCAGTACGACGAAACATCATAAAGAAAGCGACCTAGTATGCGACTCTTCCCGATAATTTTCTTTGTGGCATTTTTTCAAAACTGGAAACAACAATTTTAAGATGTATTCTTAACTGCCATGGCTACTGAGGAAATTTTCGGTACTACTGCGGCCGCTTCTAGATCTTATACACTCTGATATATGTGAATTAGATGGAACTTTAACTAGAAACAGTAAATGTTATTTTATCACTTTTATTGATGATTGTTCTGATTATACTTATGTATACTTAATGAAGAATAAAAGTGAAGCACTTGATACGTTTAAGTTGTATATAACTAAAATTGAGAATCAACTTAGTAAGAAGATTAAGAGACTTCGTAGTGATAGGGGAATTGAATATGACTTTGGTCTATTTAATGATTTTTATAAAGAACATTGAATTGTACATAAAACGACTGCTCCATATTCTCCTGAAATGAATGGTAAAGCAGAAAGAAAGAATAAAACTCTTACTAAACTTGCTATTGCAATTATGATGAATTCTGATGCTGCACCTCACTGGTGGGGGGAAATTTTATTGACTGTTTGTTATGTCCTGAATAGAGTCTCCAAGTCAAAATGTAAGATCTCTCCTTATGAGATATTAAAGAAAAGACAACCAAACTTGTCTTATTTGAGAACTTGGAGCTGTCTGGCTTATGTCAGAATTCTGGATCTGAAATGAGTTAAACTCGCTAGTAGAGCATATGAATGTGTTTTGATTGGGTATGCAGCAAATAGTAAAGCATATAGGTTTTATGACCTAAAGGTAAAAATGATCATAGAATCAAATGATGCTGAATTCTATGAAGACAAATTTCCTTTTAAATTGAGAAATAATAGGGGCACACAATCGAGTCACATTCCTGTGATAAGAAGCATAGAAAGCAACGACAATGTAGAAACATAACTTCAACGAAGTAAACGAGTAGGAGTTGCTAAACACTATGGGCCTGATTATGCGGCTTATAATGTAGAAGAAGATCCAATGAATTTTCAATAAGCCTTATCATCTCTGGATGTTGATTTATGGCAAGAAGCTATCAATGATGAGATAGAATCTCTAGAATCTAACAAGACCTGGCACTTAGTTAACTTGCCTCCTGGTTGCAAACCAATCGGTTGTAAATGGGTTTTATAAAAGAAACTAAAACCTGATGAAACTATTGATAAATACAAGGCTCACCTTGTTTCCAAGGGTTTTAGACAAAGAGAAAATATAGATTTCTTTGACACCTTTTCTCTTGTCACTAGAATTTCATCCATTAGGGTAATTATTTCAATAGCTACTATTTATAACTTAATAGTACACCAAATGGATGTTAAAACAGCTTTTTTTAAATGGTGACTTAGAAGAAGAAATCTATTTGGAACAACCGAATGGGTTTGTGATCTATGGACAAGAAAAAAAGGTCTGTAAGTTAGATAAGTATTTGTATGGACTAAAACAAGCTCTTAAGCAATGGCATGAAAAATTTGATAACTTAATGATATCAAATGGGTACAAAGTGAATGAAATTGACAAATGCATTTATTGTAAATCTGAGAATCGCATATGCACTATCATATGTCTCTATGTAGACGGTATACTCATATTTGGATCAAACATTCTGACCATCAATGATGTGAAATCACTGTTGTGCAACAACTTTGATATGAAAGACCTCGGAGAAGCAAGTGTGATCCTTGGTATCAAATTCACGAGATCCAAACAAGGAATTTCTTTGGATCAATCACACTATATGGAGAAGATCTTAAAGAAATAAAAATACTTTGACTGTAAACCTGCATGCACACTATATAATCTAAGTGTGAAACTGTTTAAGAACACTAGAGAAAGTGTCAGACAATCAGAATATGCGAGCATCATTGGCAGTCATAGGTATGCCACTAATTGTACTAGACCCGGCATTGCATATGTTTTAGGATTGTTATGCAGGTTTACGAGTAGACCGAGTAAAGAGCACTGGCAAGCTATTGAACGAGTCATGAGATACCTCAAAAGGACCATGGATCTTAGCCTACATTATCAGAAGTTTCCTGCTGTACTAAAAGGGTACAGTGATGCAGATTGGAATACTTTCTCAGATGATTCCGAAGCTACTAGTGGCTATATATTTAATATAGCTGGAGGAGTTGTATCTTGGAAATCAAAGAAAAAACTATCCCAACTCAACCCGTAATGGAATCTGATATGATAGAACTAGACATAGCTACTAAGAAGCAAGTTGGTTGAGATGCTTGCTAGCTGAGATCCCTTTATGGGAAAAACCTATGCCAGTTGTGTTGATCCACTGCGATAGTAACGTGGCTATTGCAAAAATTGAGAAAATCGTTATTATAATGGTTAAAGATGTCAAATAAGAAGAAAGCACAGTACTGTCAAAGACTATATCTCTAAAGGAGCTGTAAGAGTGGATCATGTACGCACTGATGAAAACTTAGCAGATCCTTTGACGAAAGGATTAGCTAGAGAGAAAGTCCATAATACATCCAAGAAGATGGGACTAATGCATATTGTGATCGGTGGGAATGAGAACTGACTGTTTTGGAATGCTGGTTCGCGTTTGCGTTTGTTTTTTCAAAATGTCGCGGTAAGCAAGAGTCGCCACCGTCTTTTATTTTATCCAACAAGGAAAGGACAAAAGCACAAAAAAATTCCTTTTCGAGATTTTTCTCGGGTTCGGGAGGTAGATTATAGAAAGGGAAGGTGTTAGCACCCTTTCTATCCGTGGTTATCCACGGGCTCTTAGGTACTTGCTCACTATGTTTTCAAAAGTTTGCTTTTCTTTGTGTTTGTGGGTTTTGAAAAGAGTTTTGCTTTTTTGAAGAGAGTGTAAGTGCGAAAAGTTTTGTTTTGTTTTTAAAAGGAGCAAGTACTTAAGAACATATACCTACTCAAAAAGGAATTAGACTGTGCAAGTGTCCTTTAGACAATGCCATCCTACTATTGAGGAGTAGGTAGCATCGTCGTTGGAGTTTTCGGGTCAATTCGATTTAAGGGACGTATGGTCACTAAAGCAATGTTAGGACGCTTTAGTGGTAACCCCAATGTCTTAGATCATTTTATCCGAGGCAACTGTTTCGAGGCAACTTATGATCTTTGGACAAGAGGGTGACCTCTAAGACATCCTATACTCAATGACCACGTTCGAGGCAACCAAGTGAGGCGTACCCTAAGAGTGGCATGTGCGAGTGTGTCAATTTTCAGTTTATATTATCTTTGTACATGTTATAGTGAGCTACGGTTGATTTAAAGGTTAATCTTGTCATGCAATCCTAGTTAGCATACGTCTAAACAGTTAATATATGTACAGGAATTTAAAGTGCGGGAATTGTAAATCCTACGCTATTACAAGGCTTCGGGGAGGGAGATTATTTACATGTCCAAAAATTGGGGGAATAAAAAGCAGTAAAGTGTAAAAGTCTTAGTTAAGCTATTACAAACCAGTAGGCAGTTACAATAAAATAAACGTGCGCGAATCTGAAAATAACCTCTAAAAATCCTAAGAATAAAATCTTTTTGTTGTTTTATTTTATTTCGAGAAAATGATCTAAATCTACTAAATTTTAGTTTTTAGAAAATGTTAAGATAATTAAAAGGTTAATTAACGAAGTTAATTTAATAGAAAAAACTAGCCTAATGTTTTTGTGGTTTTTCTTTTAATTGATTTTATGTTGATTAAAAAAAAGCAATAAAATAGTCAAACAAAGGTAAAATCGAAGGAAACAGGCAGTAAATAAAAAAAAAGTATAATTCTGGAGGCCTGGGTCAAAAGAGGTGTGGGCTGTCTTTCGACCCAGTGAAGAGGCTTGATCGAAGGTGCATGAGGAGATGCACTTTGGGGGTGTTCGATCTGGATATGGCATCCTTCGATCTGGAAATCCTGGATCCAGTTTGAAGCTAAGCTGCTAAGCTTTGAAACTCGGAACAGGATTCTGAGAAGATATTTCCTGCAAAACGAAACAAATGTTAAAGGTCCAGGGGGGATTTTACCCCCCTGATTCGAATCTGCTCCCTAATTCGGATCCTTCCTCAATTTGAATCTGCTGAATCTGGGCCTGGGTTTGAGTTTGTTTTATCCTGAGATTCGAAGGAGAAACTCAGATCGTGCCCAAGCAATGGCACGATCTCATCTTTACGCTGTAGCTTACATGCAACGGAATTAGTAATAACAAGAATACCTATGCCATGTGTATTTAAATGAAGGTGCAATTTTGGTTTTGCAAACCCTTACTAATGTGGCTCCAGGTGTGGAGATGTTTGCAGAATGGCTGCTTTGGCTTGGATTACTTCTGAAAGTGCTGATGACCTTTGGCAGCGTATCTCCAAATCCTCCCTGTTTCTCCTTTTTCGTTCTGCTCTGTTTTGTTTCTGCAGAGTTTTCTTTTCTTTACTATAATTTTTGTAATGTTTTTTTGTTCGTCCTCGGCACTGTATGCTGGCCCTGTATTTATAGGAGTGTGGGGGTCTAGTAACGGCAAGAGACGGCCATTTAACCAGGCCATTAAAGCCATGAGACAAGAATCAGACACATTAAAATATTTCCTTTTTTGAAATATTCGTGTCTCTTTGGAATCTGGAATGAATCTGGACACCTTTGATTTTCGAATGCCTCCGGGCCATGCTCTTCGATTGGTCTTGAGTTGCCTCCTTCGAATGGATTTCTTATGTACCCTTCGAATGGTCCTTCTTTGCCAGCTTCGACTGCTTGATTTGAAAAGAATCACTCTGGTCGAACCAGCCCTTTAGGAACAGAAAAGGCAAGAATCTGGCCTTTAACTCAGGAATTAAATCCACAATCAGCATTGAATTATTTCTATATTTGCAAGGAAAACATGCCATTTTCTCATGTTCAGTGTACATGGACATGTTTTTTGAGTGCCCTCTTGATGGCCTCTTTCGAATGGCCTGGAAGGAGTTCTTCAAATGGCCCTTGTCCAAACATCAATCAAAGAGTATTTATTGAAACATCAATCGAAGGACATGGTTAACATGCCTGTCGAAGCTTCCTTGACACAATGCTAAATCGAAGGATCCATTGGCATGCCAATTGAAAGGCTTGGCCCAGGGTGCCAAACGAAAAGGTCTTTCAGAATTCTAATCGAAGGGCTTTGACATAATGTCAATCGAAGTGCTTGTCCATAATGCCAATCGAAAGGCTCATTCAGAATACCAATCGAAGGGTCTTTCAGAATGCCAATCGAAGTGCTCCTTCAGAATACCAATCGAAGGGTCTTTCAGAATTCCAATTGAAGTGCTTGTCCATAATGCCAATCGAAATGCTCCTTCAGAATACCAATCGAAGGGTCTTTCAGAATGCCAATCGAAGGCCTTGACATAATGCCAATCGAAGTGCTCCTTCAGAATACCAATCGAAGGGTCTTTCAGAATGCCAATCGAAAGGTACTTAAAGCATCACTAAAAAAATTTCTTTTTCCTTAGGCAAGGGTTTGTGATCAACCATGCAGGGGGAAGACTTGGAAAATATGAGAGGGCAAATTTTGGGGTACGACACATATAAATAAGTGAGTTTCTCATAATGGTAACCAGACCTAGATGACTAGAGATTCTAAGAAATATGTTCAATGGGTAATAACAAGTTGTGAGTAATATGAGATAATCATGCAAGTAAAGCATGAATCTTGAAGTAATAAGAGGATGAGATAATATAAGCTCTTAATGAGATCTATACTCTATATGAGAGAGTAACTAGGATACAAGAGTACTCTTTATAGACTCACCTTTGTGCTTGTGGAACTTGGGTCGGTTCCTATGGAATTGGGAGGCAGAATTCCTAGAGCCTTCACCAAACCGGGATACACATGTAGGGCAACTAAAGCACGTGCTATTAGAATATACCTTAAGAAAAGGTTGTATGCGGGTCTGATGTCTGAGATAGATTTCAAGACAATAGTGTCACTCTTGTTGAATCAGAATCCTACTTGCTACGTAAAGGTTCAAGTCGTAGACACCTTTGTTTATGCACAATTTTAGAAACGTTTGACGTACTTCTAAAATCCACTTTTAAATTCAAGTGGGGGATTGTTTAAATCCTTGGTATGATGTTAACTTAGAGTGGGAGTTGGAATGGTTTATTGACATTAGATGGGCAATAAATGAGCATAAGTAAGAACTAGTATGGAAGTGAATTTGAAAGGATTTATTTTAGTCCCACGTAGGAGGGAATACAAATATTAGTACTGTATATATATATATATATATATATATATATATATATATATATATATATATATATATATATATATATATATATATATATATATATATATATATATATATATATATATATATATATATTCCAACTTGGCCAATTGGGTTGGGCCCCAAGGGGCACCCCAATTTTGTAAAGGAGTGAGGACACACCCATAAGCCATCTAGAACATACACACGTGTGCCGCTGCCGTCACTGTTCGTCCAACTCGAGTCGGTTCGGTTTGGTCTAGATGAATTAATTTTTGGAACCCGGATTAGTGGAAATTAATCATCATTAGTTAATTAGTTCGGTGGAAATTAAAAATAAGAAATTAATTAATATTAATATTAATTAATTACGAAATGGTGACGTGTCCTGCACAGAAACCAAGTCTTAACCTATTTTTTGACTGGTTATGCTTGCCCTCAAAGAGTCATACGTGTACGTGTGACTTTATGACCAAGTGAAAAAATGGCTACATTTGACTGGGCCAATTCCACTATCTCCCACGATTTTCTCCCACGATACTTGTTCCATTCAGTTGGATTCTTTGCCTATAAATAGAATTCCTCAGTTCATTTGTAAGCATTCCAGAATTTACAATTTGAATTCTCTCTTCTCTCTCTCTCTCTCCTCTCTCTCTCTCTCTCTCTCTCTCTCTCTCTCTCTCTCTCTCTCTCTCTCTCTCTCTCTCTCTCTCTCTCTCTCTCTCTCTCTCTCTCTATTCAGCTTCATCTAAAAAATCCTTTTTTTCTGTTTTCGACTAGCTTACTAAGCGATCAATGACTGGAAATTTGCAGATACTACGACTGGTTTTATACCATCTGAAGGTGTAATTCTTCCAACGTTTTATTACAGTGCAAGTAATAATTGTATTTCTGATGGGGCTGTTTTATCCGGGAGATGTCATCAAAACTGGACTACTTTGCATAACTATTGGCAGTACGACAAAATGTCTTAAAGAAAGCGTCCTAGTACGCGACTCGTCCCAATAATTTTTCTTTGTGGCATTTTTTCAAAACTGGAAACAACAAATTTAAGACGTATTCTTAATTGTCATGGCTACTGAGGAAATTATCGGTAGTACCGTGGTCGCTTCTAGATCTTATACACTATGATATATATGAATTAGATGGAACTTTAACTAGAAATAGTAAACATTATTTTATCACTTTTATTTTGTTTTTTTTATACTTATGTATACTTAATGAAGAATAAAAGTGAAGCACTTGATATGTTAAAGTTGTATATAACTGAAATTGAGAATCAACTTAGTAAGAAGATTAAGAGACTTCATAGTTATAGGGGAACTGAATATGACTCTAGTCCATTTAATGATTTTTATAAAGAACATGGAATTGTACATGAAATGACTGCTCCATATTTTCCTGAAATGAATGGTAAAGCAGAAAGAAAGAATAAAACTCTTACTGAAGTTGTTGTTGCAATTATGATGAATTCTGGTGTTGCGCCTCACTGATGGGGGGAAATTTTATTAACTGTTTGCTATGTCTTGAATAGAGTACCCAAGTCAAAATGTAAGATCTCTCCTTATGAGATATTAAAGAAAAGATAACCAAACTTGTCTTATTTGAGAATATGGGGCTGTCTGGCTTATGTCAGAACTCCAGATCCGAAATGAGTTAAACTCGCTAGTAGAGCATATGAATGTGTTTTCATTGGGTATGCAGCAAACAGTAAAGCATATAGGTTTTATGACCTAAAGGAAAAAGTGATCATAGAATCAAATGATGTTGAATTCTATGAACACAAATTTCCTTTCAAATTGAGAAATAGTGGAGGCATACAATCGAGTCACATTCATGTGATAAGAAGCACAGGAAGCAACGACAACGTAGAAATAGAACTTCGACAAAGTAAACAAGTAAGAGTTACTAAAGACTATGGGTCTGATTATGCGGCTTATAATGTAAAAGAAGATCCAATGAATCTTCAAGAAGCCTTGTCATCTCTGGATGCTGATTTATGGCAAGAAGCTATCAATGATGAGATAGAATCTCTAGAATCTAACAAGTTCTGGCACTTAGTAGACTTGCCTCCTGGTAGCAAACCAATCAATTGTAAATGGGTTTTGAAAAACAAACTAAAATCTGATGGAACTATTGATAAATACAAGGCTCGCCTTGTTGCCAAGGGTTTTAGACAAAGATAAAATACAGATTTCTTAGACACCTTTGCTCCGGTCACTAGAATTACATCCTGTGATACGGTGGGAGAACTGACTTGAGGTTTTGCGTTTGTGTTCGCAAATGTTTCGGTTTAGCAAGAGTCGCCACCGACTTTTTATTTAATCCTAAGGAAAGGTCAAAAAGAACAGGAAAGACCTTTGAGATGTTTTCTTGGGTTCGGGGAGTAGATTATAGAAAGGGAAGATATTAGCACCCTTTCGATCCATGGTTATCCATGGGCTCTTAGTTACTTGCTTAGATCACTTGCTTTGCATTTCTATTGTTTGAAATGGTGCTTTTCAATTGTTTGAAATGGTGCTTTGTGTGTGGTTTTGAAAGATGTTTTGGAACAAGGCCATCGTTATGACAACCTTTATAATGATTCTTGTTTGAATGTATACAAAGGTGTTTTTTGTCTTTTGAAAGGTTTTCAATGTTTGAAAGTAGGGTTTTGAAATTGTGTTGTGAAGTGTGTTTTGAAAAATAGCAAGGATGTTTTTGCAAGCTTGATCAAGTAACTAATAGCTATCTACCCTATTTTACTCAAAGGTCTTTCTTATATTTTTAAACCTTTTACCAATGTTGCTTCACCATTGTATTTTGTGAACAACCTTGTGTTAGGATGTTTAAACGGGACATGCGCGGGTCATCATATAGACCATGATAGCAATGGTGTCAAGTATCTTTGGCAATTTTCTTGAGGGACTTGATCATTTTGTTTTAGGCAACTCAGATAGCGTCATCGAGGGACTATGATCTCTTTGTTTGTTTTTGTTTTTGCCAAAGTACTCAACATGCAACCATGGCCCATTTTTGAAGGCAACAAGTGGATGAAACCCTAGGGGTGCAAGTGTGCATTGTGTTTGTTTTTCATGCAAGTTATCTTGGATTAGGTCAAGCTGCTTGTTGATTTTATTTGCATACAAACCCTAGGTCTAAGCATGGCATAATTGAAAGCTTTTTAAATGTGTGAGAATTTAAATGCTACACTATTACAACATGATATAGGGAGGGGGTACAAATTTGAATTGGGGATATTTGACAAGAAATTAAACCCTAGATTACTATTACAACCAAATTGAATGTACAAGACAAAATATTTAAATATACAGTAATTGAATACAATACAATAAATAAATGTCAAATAAAATATATTATGTACAAAATGATTTTTATGTATGTAAAAAAAGTATTTTTAATATATGAAGTAATAATAAATAAAGAAAAAGTCAATTTTAATTATTTTTTCATTTAGGACAAAAACCCTAATTTTCATAAATAAATAGAATTATTTTTTATTTATTTACAAATATATATCAATTTGTACAAAAAAATAAAAGTATATTGTAAAAGAGGTATTTTTAGTATGTGATATTAATAAAAATAAACATGTATTATCTTTGATTTTTTTTCTTCTTATTTTCTTTTTAATAGAATAAAATATATAAGTATTAAATACATTAAATGTATAAAGATAAAAATTAATTATTTATAAAAATGTGTATATTCAAAAAAATGTTTTTAAATGTGAATAAAAATAATAAATGAAAATAAATATATATTTTTACATTATTTTAGGTTTTAATAAAAAGAATATAAAGCATTTAAATATTTTTTATACTAGTAATAATTAGAATAAACTCCAAATAAATATAAAAATTTATAAAAATAATTTTTAGGTATTTTTTATGTTAGAAGATAAAATATCAAAATCAAAAATGAAATAAAATGCAAAAAATGACAAATATGCAAGCAAATGGGCCAGGGGGTGCAAACTGAATATGCATGTGTGAGAAGCAAAAGCAACTCAGGCCCAGCCCAAGCAACTTCATCTTCTTCCTCAGTTTCAAACAACACATACGTTCTGTACTTCCAATGCTATCTCCTGATTCTTTGATCTTTTGGAAAAACTCACAACATGAAACTTGTAGAGCATCAAACAACGAATTCAACCATATAAAAAACTTGGATTAACTCTCAAAGACCAGAGAGAATTTCTCTGGCCCTAATTTTTAACCTAGTTTTTTCAGAAAGTTCATGAGTGAAATTCTCTCAGCACGATTAATGTAAATGAAAACTAAGAATATGTATGGCTTCAGGGCTATGAGTACAACATATTTCATTCACAAACCTAAGCCTAACCATTCCTAAATAGGGAGATAGAAGTCCATGAAATACCTGTTTCAGTTGACTTCGAGCTGGACAATGTAGCAGCAACCTTCAATGGTGTTTGAGCTTCTGTTGAGCTTGCCTGAGGTCCAAGGAAGCTTCTCCAATGCTTGGCTGGCTTTGAAACAAATTGAATCGTGCTGTAGAACTCAACCTGCAGAGCTATGAAATGAAAATGGCAAAGTGTGTTAGAGGTGTTACAGCTTGCAATGGGGGCCTGGGATAGTTCAGGTGAGTTGATTGGAAGGTGTTGGAACTATCTTGGGACAAAACGCACGATGGAATTTGGTTGTGGCTTGCAAGATGCAGAACTTGCCCTGTTTTGCAGAAAAACAGTGATTCTGAGTATGAGGGGGTTTGAGTGATGAAAGGGTCGTGTTTCAGGCATATTGGGAGGTATGGAACTTGTCTACAATGTTCTTCTAAGCTGTTTTTTTTCCAGATGTATCTTGTGGCTTGTATTTTGCAAGTTTCTTCTACTTGAAGCAAAAGAATGGAAGTGATGTTATAGCCCTGTACAGGCCCTCCTATCAACCTGCACACAACACTTTTGGCCCTCCCAATTCATAGATTTGGTTTGCAGTCTCAGATTTTATCCAAGGCTCAATGCTTGGTGTTTTGACATAAAGTAACTTTTGCAAAAATGGCAATATGCCTTTTACCATTTAGGGCTTAATTTTGCATGTAATGCCCATATGAATAAGATAATACCTTAACTCAATGGTTAGGCATTAAATTATGGAGTAAAAGTTGGTTTTGAGGACTGCAAGCTAGCACCAAACATGCTGATTTGAAAATGCAAGTTTGTATGAACATGCATTGGCCATGGACAAAAGTGAGTTTTTGCCAACTTCAAGCATCTGATTCTCTCCAACCACAAGGGTGTTTGAGGAGTTCCATGACAATTTGGAAATCTTGGAACATGTACTATAATCCATCTTTGAAATGAAACTTGAAACTCCAAGTGGAACTATGTGAAAAATGGCCAAGAAGATGGGTCAAAATCCTGCCTAGATTAGGGCAAATTTTCTCTAAGTTAAAAGTTTTAGGTACCCTTATTCCAAAAATCATAACTTGAGATATAAGATTCTTTTGAGAAAACTTTGTGAATTAAAGTTGTAGACTTTGTGATGGACTACAACTTTCATGTTGCAAGTTTTGTTTGAATCCAATTTCATCTTGGTGAAAAAATGGGACAAATTTAGGAAAAAATAAGAAAATTTCATAACTTAGAAAATTTCTAAGTTATGAAATTTTTCCATTTTAAACCCTAATTTGCATTTTTGGGTTTCTTGATGAACAAGTTTCATAATTTGTCATGTCTTGATGAAAAATAACTCTTGGCACTTGATTTTGACCAAAAAGTCAAAGTTTGACTTTTCAGTATACAGTCAAATTTTGATCAGTTGACTGAAAAATTCATCTGTCAACCCTATGCATTTGAGATCTTTTGAACTTGTTGAATGGGTCAAGACAATTTCATTGAGTCCTTGAGTCCATATGTGAGCTTATTTTGCTATTGGCTAGGTCAAATAGTCAAAAATTACCTTTGTGCAGTCAAAACCCTAAAAATGACCATTTTGCCCTTTTGGTGATCTGATCAATTTTCTTGTGGAATTGTGATCCAAACTTGATCAAATGGTTCATAGGAGTTCATAATGTTGATGTGGGTCAAATTTTATGAGTTTTGACTGTCAATTGGCCACAGTTGACTTTTTCCCCAATACAGCTGATTTTTAGGTCAACTGTCCAATTGACTAGGCAAAGATTTGAATCAAGGCTTGAAACTGGGTATGGACAAAATTGTGAACCCAACATGAAGCATGAAAGTCAATTTGGGTATTGTAGGTCAAAATATCCCTGTGCAAACTCAAACCCTAATTTGGGTCAAAGTGCAAGGAGGGGTCTTGAGCAGAGCAAACCCTAACTTAATCTTGATTTCCAAGAGTCTTGTGATGAGAAAGTGTTGATGAAATGAGAGGGAAATTTTTTGGGTACAAC
Organism: Vicia faba; assembly: GCA_948472305.1. Taxonomy (NCBI): domain Eukaryota; kingdom Viridiplantae; phylum Streptophyta; class Magnoliopsida; order Fabales; family Fabaceae; genus Vicia; species Vicia faba. Next base: position 25,783 of record CATIWC010001181.1, on the reverse strand, counting down.
AGTTGCCCATGTTCAATCTTCTTGAACCTTAAGAGTTAGATTGGCAAGTTTGCCTTTCACGACTCGAAGGTAAAAGAGGATTGGACACTAGAGTGCCCGTAAATTTGCACTCGTCTGAATATGGCTGAGGAAATGGGCTTAAAGATGCCATTTAGAGATGGTAGAATCTTGCTGGAGATGGGATTAAAAGATGCCATCCAAGAATCTTTGTTGAATTGCAATGTTGTAGGTCAAAAGAATGAGTATCAAAATGGTATCCATGTCTGGAATGCACTTGAACTGTATCTGGAGACTGAGTCTGTATGAGCAAAGGAATGGCGTCCGTGTTTGGAGCGTATCTGAGCTGTAACTGTATTTGAACTTCAAATGAATATAAGACTGACTGTTGTGTCTGGAGTGTATATGTATTGTATCTGAATTTGAGATCTGTATGAGTAGCAGAATGACTTCCGTGTCTGGAGTATATCTGAGACTGTAACTGGGATCTGAATAAGTGACTGAATGACTTCTGTGGCAATTGCACTGGGGAGAATCAAGTTGCTGGTATAAGGGCCAGAATGGCATTCGTGTCTGGAGCATATCTGAACTTGAAGTTGATAATTGAATCTGAATGAGAGATAGAATGGCCTCCGTGTCTAGAGCGTATCTAGTCTGTATCAGATTGCTGAAGTCTGAATGAGTAGTAGAATGACCGCCGTGTCTGGGGTGTATCTGTACTGTATTTGACTTGAAATTCTAAATGAGTAATGGAATGACCGCCGTGTCTGGGGTGTATCCACACTGTATCTGAATAATTGTTAATGATAGCCTTTTAATCTTATCCTAAAAAGGGTAAAATGTTAGCTAAAACACAAAGTTATGTTGCATGATATGTATGATGCAATGAACTGTATTTCATCAATGTTTATGATATATGAATGTAATAGTTATGCATGTAAGCTGAGTAGCCGTCTTGTTGAGGAAGATAAAATCCGGATAGCTGGAGATAATGAATTCTTTGACTGCTGTCGGGGAAAATAAATCCTTGACCGATGCTGAGGATTCAAAAATCTTTGATTGTTGAAAATGAGAAACCCTTGCTGACTGCTTGGGGAATAAGGGAAACTCTAAAAATCTCTATTTGGGAGTTAAAACCTGGAAGACTTCTGCTGGAGAAATGAGACTGAGAATCTACAATCTGCTGGGAAATAACTCTGTGGGGAAATGTTCACTATTCTGGCTCCGCGGGGGATAGGATTTTCAGGGTTTTTGGGCTCCACTGGGGATCTTGAAGCTTAACTCTGATGGGAATTTTGAAATTCAACTCAGCTGGGGAATAAAGCTTTTAGAAAGCATTGGCTCTACTGAGGATCCTGAAGCTTAACTCCGTTGGGGAAATATACTCCAAATTTTAGCTTTGTTAAGGATCAGAATGATGTATCGTGGGGGATTTCTTCTGGAATGGCACAAAGATATCTTCCTACACCTTCAACCTATCAGTAAATTATCCTCTTTCAATTTCGTTTTATTTGTAAGCAGTGATTATGTTCAAATGCATATGCCTATTTAACAAAACATTGGGCGTTTTCAACTAAAACATAAGTGTAAAAAAGAAAAGAGAGGCAAGCGAATTTCTGCACTTTGAAGTATATTTGTATTAACATTTGCGAGTATTTTTGTACAAAGGAGACAAACATCCTAGTAAGAGAATGTTGTCGTAAAAATTGAAAAATTCTATACAAAAGAAAGATGGCTATGTGTAACAATTCCATGGGATTCCCATTCTGCTATAGCCTTCACAACTCTGAATATCTTGTCCATTCACTGCTTCGTCCGCCGATGGTTAGATTGATCAGAAGCTTGGGGCTTGTTGGTGAAGAGATTGTTCTTAAAGTGATCCGACGAGACATAGTCATACGCTTTAAATTCCCTAACTTTTGCCTGGACCGCCCTTTTGGGTTTTCGGTCCACCGGGAAACCCTTTTTTGCCTAAGTCGCCCTTTCGGGTTTTCAACTTGTCGGGTGTACAGATTTTTTTGTTTTATCCCTAATTTTTGCCTGAACCGCACTTTCGGGTTTTCGATTCACCGGGATGCCCATTTTTGCCCAAGTCGCCCTTTTGGGTTTTCAACTTGTCGGGTTGTTTTATGCGTAGTATCTTTTGACTATGTCTGTGTTCGCAGGGTGTGGCAAATCATCACCGTCCATGGTGGTCAAAATCATTGCCCCACCAGAAAAGATGCTCTTGATCATAAATGGTCCTTCATAAGTAGGAGTCTATTTGCCCCTGGGATTACTTTGCGGTAAGATGATCCGCTTGATTACAAGATCTCCGACTTGATATATCTGACGCCTGACTTTCTTGTTGAAAGCCTTGATCATGCGTTTTTGATACGCCTGACCATGACAAACAGCATTAAGTCGCTTTTCGTCGATCAAATTGAGTTGATCAAGCCGGGTCTGAATCCAATCGTCTTCACTCAAACCAACGTCCTTCATAATCCTTAAGGAAGGAATTTGAACTTCCATGGGTAGGACAGCTTCCATGCCATACACCAAAGAAAATGGGGTTGCCCCTGTTGAAGTACGTGTCATGGTACGATATCCATGTAGAGCAAACAGTAACATCTCATGCCAGTCCTTGTAGGTAACTGTCATCTTTTGAATGATCTTCTTGATATTTTTGTTCGCAGCTTCAACAGCACCGTTCATCTTCGGCCGATAGGGAGATGAATTGTGATGATAAATCTTGAACTGTTCGCATAGAGCGGTGATCATAGTATTGTTCAAATTCGTACCGTTGTCTGTGATGATCCTGTCGGGGACACCATACCGGCATATGAGGTTCTGCTTGATGAAGCGGGCAACCACATTCTTTGTAACTGAGGCATAGGAAGCTGCCTCGACCCACTTGGTGAAATAGTCAATAGCGACCAAAATGAAGCGATGTCCATTGGATGCCGTAGGCTTGATCTCTCCAATCATGTCAATGCCCCACATTGCGAATGGCCAAGGAGCTGTCATAACGTTGAGAGGAACAGGAGGAATATGTACCTTGTCGGCGTAGACTTGGCATTTGTGGCAAGTACGGGAATGTTGGTGACAATCAGTTTCCATGGTAGACCAGTAGTAGCCTGCCCTTAGAATCTTCTTAGCCATCGTATGTCCGCTCAAATGGGTGCCAAATGTACCACTGTGTATTTCAGTCATGATCAACTCTGCTTCAGCTTTGTCCACACAACGAAGTAAAACACAATCATGGCTGCGTTTATAAAGGATGCCATTGCTTAGGAAGAACTTGGCAGCAAATCTCCTTAAGAACTTTTTGTCATTGACGGAAGCTCCTTCAGGATATTCTCTAGTCTGGAGATACCTCTTGATTTCATGAAACTAGGGTTGTTCCACTACTTCTTCGGTATTAATCTCGTGACAGTGCGCAGGCTCGTCCATTCGCTCGATAGTAATTTGGGGAGCCTCGTTATCCCAATTGAGTTTAAACATGGAAGACATTGTAGCCAGAGCATCTGCTAGCTGAATCTCTTCTCGCGGGAAATGCTCGAAATTAATCTGCTCGAAATGAGGCAACAATGTCAGGACATGTTCTTTGTAAGGGATGAGATTAGGATGTTTAGTGTCCTACTCTCCTTTGACTTGATTGATAACCAAAGCCGAGTCCCCAAATACGACCAAAGATTTGATCCCCAAGTCTATAGCAGCCTTGAGACCAAAGATGCAAGCTTCATATTCGGCCATGTTGTTGGTACAACTGAAACAAAGTCGGGCAGTGAAGGGTGTATGACAACCTTTCGGAGAGATAAGTACCGCACCGATACCGTTGTCAAGTGCATTTGAAGCACCATCAAAGTACAGGGTCCATCGGGATCCTTGTTCAGGTCCGTCATACGGTCTGTTACTTTCAATGTTGTCCAATGTCATGATGTCCTCGTCAGGGAAGTCGAATCTCATAGACTGGTAATCTTCGACGGCTTGATGAGCTAGATGGTCAGCTAGTACACTCCCCTTTATAGATTTTTGGGTAGTGTACTGGATATCATACTCAGTCAGGCTCATTTTCCATCTAGCAATTCTTCCAGATAAAGCAGGTTTTTTGAAGATATACTTGATCGGATCCATTTTGGAAATCAGCAAAGTGTTGTGAGTCAACATATATTGCCTCAGCCGGCGAGCAGCCCATACCAAAGCGCAACAAGTTTTCTCGAGCAGTGAGTAGCGAGTCTCACAGTCGGTAAACTTTTTGCTAAGGTAATAAATGGCATGCTCTTTTCGACCAGACTCGTCATGTTGGCCCAGCACATACCCCATTGAGTTATCCAAAACAGTCAGATACATGATTAACGGCCTTCCTTCGATGGGTGGAATCAGAATAGGAGGTTCTAGCAAATACTCCTTGATCCTATCAAAAGCAACTTGACAATCATTGTTCCATTCAACTACCTGATCTTTCTTTAACAGTTTGAAAATTGGCTCACAGGTAGATGTCAGGTGAGAGATGAACCTTGCAATATAGTTCAAGCGTCCCAAGAATCCTCTAACCTCCTTTTCAGTACGGGGAGCAGGAATTTCTTGTATAGCCTTTACTTTAGCTGGATCAACCTCAATACCTTTGTTGCTGACAATAAATCCCAAAAGTTTACCAGACCTAACTCCAAAAGTGAACTTGCTTGGGTTCAGCCTGAGCTTATACTCCTTCAACCTGGCAAATAGCTTTTACAGATGATCAAGGTGTTCTTCTTCTGTCTGTGATCGAGCTATCATGTCATCTACGTAAACTTCGATCTCATGATGTATCATATCATGAAACAAAGCTATCATGGCGCGTTGATAAGTTGCCCCTGCGTTCTTTAGTCCGAACGGTATCACCTTGTAGCAGAAGGTACCCCATTGCATGACAAAGGTAGTTTTCTCCATGTCCTCGGGGGCCATTTTAATCTGGTTGTAACCCAAGAATCTATCCATGAAGGAAAATACCTTGTGCTGAGCTGTGTTGTCAACCAAGATGTCGATATGTGGCAATGGAAAATCGTCTTTAGGGATAGCCCTGTTCAAATCCCGATAGTCCACACACATTCTGACTTTGCCATCCTTCTTAGGCACGGGAACGATATTAGCAACCCATTGTGGATAGGAGGTAACAGCCAGAAAGCCAGTGTTAAATTGCTTCATTACTTCAGCCTTAATCTTTTCAGACATGTCAGGCCTCATTCGCCGGACTTTTTGCTTGATCGGTGGACAGTCTTCTCTTGTAGGGAGACGGTGAACCACAATATCCGTGTCTAACCCTGGCATGTCTTCATAAGACCAAGCGAAGATTTCAACATACTTGTTCAACAACTACACTAAGCGCTCCTTAACACTTGGTTCCAGGTTGGCACCCACTTTTACTTCCTTCCTGTCTTCCTCTGTCCCCAAGTTGATGGTTTCTAACAGCTCTTCATGAGGCAAAATGGCCCTCTCTTCCTGTTGTAGAAGTATGGCCAACTCTCCCGGCACTTCACAATCTTCGTCAACTTTGTACTTAGCCTGATTGACCAAATCTTTAGAGTTATCGAAGGCTAAAGCAGAATAGTCACCCATGGAATCCGGAGTGGATGGGTACCTGCATTGGTGAGTGTGGGTGTGTGTAAGGGATAGCCATCCTTAAACAAACAAAAATGCAAAAGGAAATAAAATGAACACATCAGTTTATAGATGAAAAACGTCCAATGATTCATTAAAACATGGCATATGATTATGAAGAAAATCAAACCCTTACAGATGGACCTACATGCCCCGGGCAAGGCACGAGGTGAAAATAGTGCGCGAATTGTTTTAGTTATTACAGACCATAAAAATGGGAAATTGTTCAAAGATAAAATTACTGGTTGATAAAGGTGATAGGAACAAAATCCTTTGCTTCCCAATTTCTCAAACCCCCTTCGACAGTCGGAAAGATCCAATCTTCAAAGTGGCTCTCCTCACCCTCATCTTCTACAGCATTGATTCCATGGTGTGAGATCTTGACGGGTGGCCCTCCAGCCTTGGAGCGACACATAGCCCTCTGTCCTACAGCAGTAAACCCTAAACCAAACTTGTCCGTCTTATGGGGAAAGTCAGGCAATTGTCCCCATACTGTACTCTTCCCTTCTTTAATCACAGCCTCTGCGTCCTTGAGAGATGCCATCCTAGCCACATGCTTGGGAACGATAGGTACCTCAACCATTGTCTTCGCCGCCGCTACTTCGGGAGAAACTTCCTCAAAATGTTGGAAAGGCGTTTTGATGAACTCGCCATCCAACTCCACATATCGAAAGGAATTGAGATGAGTGATCATGTACTCTTCCTTGCAGTGCACTGTTATAATCTTACCCTTAACAGGATATTTCAGCATTTGGTGCAAAGATGAGGTAACTGCCCCGGCATAATGGATCCACGGTCTTCCTAGAAAACACGAGTATGACGGACGGATGTCCATTACGTAGAAGGTGGAGTTGAACACTTCGGTGCCTACCTTGATAGGAATATCAACCTCTCCATGAACCATTCTTTTGGAACCATCAAAAGCCCTAACGACGATGTTGCTAGGTTTGAGGGTCAAACCTTCACAATCCAAACGGTCTAAGGCCTTCTTTGGCAGCACATTTAGGGAAGAACCGATATCAACCAAGACATGGGCGAGGGTAGTTCCCCTGCATTTAACTGAGACGTGTAGTGCGTCATTGTGCTTTCTTCCTTTGGGAGTTAAGTCAGCATCGGAAAAGCCCAGGCCGTTATCAGCAGTAAGACTGGCCACACATTCCTGAAATTGGTCAGCTGAAGTCTCTTGGGGTACATGTGCCGTCTTCAAGAATTTAATCAGGGCCTTAGCATGGGCCTTTGAACAGAGCAGGAGGACTAACATTGAAATTTTAGAAGGGGTCTGCCCCAACTGTTCTACAACGTCATAGTCACTTTTTCTGATTATTTTAAGTATTTCATCCATTTCTTTCTGAGTGGTTTCGGGGATAACCACAGCATGAGCCTTCGTCCTAACAAGCATTTCCAGTATCCCCTTACCCTTGTCGATATTATCAGCAGATGGTCTTACTTCAGGAGTATCCACTTCTTCAATCATTGGGCCTTACACAGAGGGTCCAACAGGTGCAGAAGCTTTTAAGGGTCCGAAAACTGCTCGGGGGGAGCAATCTCCGGAGAAAAGATCCGGCCACTGCGGGTTATCTTACTTGTACCCGCGATGTTCCCTATATCAGGGTCTTCTTCATAAATCTCTTGGACTATTTCGATTTGTTTGATGCCGTGGTAGAAGATTTCTCCCCCATAGTTCCACGGTATCATTTTGCTTGATTGGTACGGGACAGGTCCCGGCATGGTGATCTTTAAAGGTACACATTCGGAGTTGCGTGTAATCCTGACAGGCCTTTTGCAAGCCTTAGGAGAATTTTCGGAAATGGTTATGATAGAAATATCGTTGGTTGAAGTATCACAAGTATCAGGAGTAATCAGATTGAAAGTGTTAACAGGGGTTTTCTGGAAAAGTATCTCTTGAGTATCCATCAGGCGTTAGACACCCGACTTCAACATTGGACAATCACCTTGAATGTTCAAACAAAAATAATAGTCTTTACCACAACTGGGAAAGATCCCAGCTCTCAACAATTTTTCTTTAATCACAAGCAATGGAGTCAACAGATTGGCAACATCAGTAACATGGAGGTTTTCCAAAACAGCATGCACATTGTGGCCGTGCTTGGGCATCGGAGCGGATATAACATTGGGCTTCTCAGGAGCGTCAAATTCAACCTCTTTGGTGTCAATTAAGTCCTGAATTTTGTTCTTAAATGCCCAACAATTATTGGTATCGTGCCCAGCACTGTCGGAATGGTAAGCACACTTGGCGTTGGAGTGATAGTATGGAGAGGAGGTGTTAGGGTTTTTTGGCGCCTCCTTCAAACTAGTCAGATTCAGCTTCAACAAATGGGGAAGTATCTGAGCGGGCGTCATGTTGATGCGGGTGAACTGCCATTGTGGCCTTTCCACCCGTTGTTGATTAGGTCTCGACTGATTATTACGAGGTTGATCATTTGACAAATTTTGAATCATCATAGCCCCTACAGTCGGCCGATGCTCAGTTCTTCCCAATCCCTTCTGAGAATACACAACAGATGCTTCCTTCTTGGCTGGGAAAGGTTTTTTAACAACTGTGGATGCGGAAGCATCATTTTGAATCTTTCCACTTTTAATACCGACCTCCACCCTTTCGCCGGTCAAAATCAGTTCAGTAAATCCCGCAGAAGAGCTCCCAATTAGATGGTTGAAGAAGGGGCCAGACAGGGTCCCCATAAACATGTCAACTAATTCCCTATCTGATAGCGGTGGCTACACCCTTCCATCCAGATCACGCCACTTCTGGGCGTACTCCTTAAACCCTTCATTGGAAGCCATCCCCATACTTTGTAACTGAGTACGAGTGGGCGCCAAATCAGCATTGTACTGATACTGACGATAAAAAGAAGCTGCCAAGTCTTCCCAATTATGAACCTCTGATCTCTCGAGCTGATAAAACCAATCTAACTGAGTGCCAGACAAGCTGTCTTGGAAAAATTGTACCTAGAGGTCTTTATCGGATGAAATGAGGTTGGATCTTTCTAACATACGACCTTAAGTGCATCTTAGGGAAAGACATATCGTCGTACTTGGAAAAGGTTGGCACCTTGAATTTGGGAGGGATAACAATCCCAGCTACCAACCCTAGTTCCTCAAAATCCAATCCAGGCACCCTCTGCAACTCCATAGCTGCCAGTCTATCTTTAAGATTCTTATATTTGTCATCCGCTGGTGGATACTGTTGTTCGGAATAGTCTTCGTCTTCTTCCTCTTCCTTCTCTTCTACCTCAGACTCAGAAGGTACAGTAACTCCTTTCCCTTTGCCACCCCCTTCGTCAGACGTTGAAGGGAACTCAAGAGTCCTTCTAGCATCGCCCTCAAACCTTCTTCCGAAAATGGCTACCCCCGGTCTCTTTTTCTTTTTCTTCTCTTTATTCTTCTCTAACAGAACTTTGAGATCCTCTTGACCCTTTGCCAAGGTCATGAGGAGTTGCTGAAATTGTGAATTTTGTGCCTGTAGATCCTTTACTGTTTGCTCCAAATCCATCTTGCTGAAATAAACAGCAGAAAGATAAGGAAACCTTGCTTGAAGACCTGCTTATGCATATGATGAATGGTATGTTATTCATGTAATGCATTCAAGGGTTCAAAAATTCAAATTTGTTGTAAACAAAAAGAACGCACGTCATATTAAGAAGAAATTGTTAGTACATAAATGCCCCATGGGCGAAATATTACAAAATTCTTAATGTAAAAACACATTGCACATCCTCTTTGGTGCGATGTAGGTGTTGAGAGTTTCCTCCTCATGAAGTCGGCGGGTGAGCTCTAAAACCTTCTTCTCACTGGCATAGAAGCTGGCTTCAAAAGTATCCCGTTCTTCTTTGAGTTGGATCCAACTCTTTTGCATTTCCTCCCATGATGTTGGCATGTCAGGATGTAGGATGGTGTATGGAACCTCTCCTTCCATAACAGGCTCTTTGATCAAGGGGAGAATGTGAGGATATGGCATCATAATATTTTGGGAGCGGGTTCGTACCCACTTGAGGTAAGGCTCAAGGGGGATGGAATTTTTGTGCCCCAGTGTCTTACTATCCACTTTGTTGGGCATCCTCCAAGCTCAGATAAACCTTTGTCGAAGTCCTTGCGCATCGTTGTCGAAGTCAAAAACTAGGTCAGGAATCAGCATGTCATGAGGGCCATCCCTCCGAGCATATCCAAATTGTCTCAAAGCTAGACAGGGGTTGTAGGTAATGCCTCCCCTAATGCCAAGTAATGGGACATTAGGGAATTCCCCACAACGATCAATGATGATGACATTTTCTCTGGACTGAGAACACCAATGTACATCAGAATGTGTGAGGGTCATCAATCGTTGTGACCACCTCAAACCCTGCTCATTCTTCAAAACTGCTTGTGGAAGGTGACAAATAAACCACCTTGCTAGGAGAGGAGTACAACACATGAGAACACCTCTTTTCCTCATTTTTCGTGTGTAAAATGAGTGTAGGATGTCCCCAAGTAATGTAGGTATGGGATTCTTGGACATGAAAATCTTGACAGCATTCACATCTATAAGTTGATCAGGATTTGGGAACAAAACCAACCCATAGATAAGGAGTGCCACAATCTCTTCAAAGGCTTGTAGATCAAGAGAATTCCAGTATTCTTGTTCCTTCTCAAACAGAAACTTTGCCAAAAAGCCCTTAACACCACTTCTGGTTTCCCAATGCCCCTTGATGTCAGATGATTGCAAGTGTGATGCTTGAGCAACATCTTCAGGTTTTGGTTCTTTTTCCGTACCGTTATAGGGTATTTGATTAAGAATAGGAATTCTCAGGAGTTGGGTAAATTCCTCCAAAGTAGGCACCAATTGGTAATCAGAGAATGTGAAACAGTGGTGTAGGGGGTCAAAGAACTGGAAGAGAACTTTCACCATGTCTTCTTCAATGTTGGTGTTGACTAAGTTGAGGAGTATACCATGTCTTTCACTGAAGAGAGAATTCTCTGGAATCCTGGAAGTAAGCTCCTTAAGTTGAGGAGGGATCCTCACAAGGTTGGCTTGAATTGTTTTCCTGCGAAGAGATTCCATGACCTACAAAACAAGAACAAAGATGAAAATCCAAACCCTTGAAATGGTTAGTGGATGCATATGATGCTTTATGATGTTCATGATGTATGCACAAGCACATGTACAAGCAAGTCACACAAAAACCCTAGTTTCAGGCTTGCATGAGGTTTCATAGGTAAGTACCCTGTTGAGTTTAGTTGGCTCAAAACCTGTCCTATAAATAGTAACCGGGTTCTAAGGAGCTCAATATCATTGGATTGTTTTCTATGTTCATTGTTTTGGTTTAGCCACTTAACTAGCGACCAAAATATTCCAAGAAAACCACCCTCAATGAGTGTAGTATCGAGTATCTACCAACATCGGACTGCACCAAAGCCAGTCATCTCACTACCCCTAATAAAAGGCCAAGATGGTCAAGTAAGATTCTAGTTCATTAGTGCTTCATGACATCACTCAGTGGCCCCGTATTCTCTTTGATTAACTCAAAGGCTACCGGTACTCACAAATATGTCGCACTAATATAGCTATTGCTTCAACCGTGTCGGTATACCCCGCACAGTTTCCACAATGTATTGCTATCTATGAATGTTTCCCAAATCCAGGTGGAGGATTTCAAACCCAAACAAGAGAACTAAAATGTAAAGCAATCAAAGCAAACAACAATCATGCAAAAGGTGATCTAAGCCCTAAGGTTACTCCACTTTTAAAACAGATTCCCCAGCAGAGTCGCCAGTTATGTGATACGGTGGGAGAACTGACTTGAGGTTTTGCGTTTGTGTTCACAAATGTTTCGGTTTAGCAAGAGTCGCCACCGACTTTTTATTTTATCCTAAGGAAAGGCCAAAAAGAATAGGAAAGACCTTTGAGATGTTTTCTTGGGTTCGGGGAGTAGATTATAAAAAGAGAAGGTATTAGCACCCTTTCTATCCATGGTTATCCATGGGCTCTTAGTTACTTGCTTAGATCACTTGCTTTGCATTTCTATTGTTTGAAATGGTGCTTTTCAATTGTTTGAAATGGTGCTTTGTGTGTGGTTTTGAAATATGTTTTGGAACGAGGCTATCGTTGTGGCAACCTTTGTAATGATTCTTGTTTGAATGTATACAAAGGTGTTTTTTGTCTTTTGAAAGGTTTTCAATGTTTGAAAGTAGGGTTTTGAAATTGTGTTGTGAAGTGTGTTTTGAAAAATAGCAAGGATGTTTTTGCAAGCTTGATCAAGTAACTAAGAGGTATCTACCCTATTTTACTCAAAGGTTTTTCTTATATTTTTAACCCTTTTACCAATGTTGCTTCACTATTGTATTTGGTGAACAACCTTGTGTTAGGATGTTTAAACGGGACAGGCGCGGGTCATCGTATAGACCATGATAGCAATGGTGTCAAGTATCTTTGACAATTTTCTTGAGGGACTTGATCATTTTGTTTTAGGCAACTCAGATAGCGTCATCGAGGGACTATGATCTCTTTGTTTGTTTTTGTTTTTGCCAAAGTACTCAACATGCAACCATGGCCCATTTTTGAAGGCAACAAGTGGATGAAACCCTAGGGGTGCAAGTGTGCATTGTGTTTGTTTTTCATGCATGTTATCTTGGATTAGGTCAAACTGCTTGTTGATTTTATTTGCATACAAACCCTAGGTCTAAGCATGGCATAATTGAAAGCTTTTTTAAATGTGCGAGAATTTAAATGCTACACTATTACAACATGATATAAGGAGGGGGTACAAATTTGAATTGGGGATATTTGACAAGAAATTAAACCCTAGATTACTATTACAACCAAATTGAATGTACAAGACACAATATTTAAATATACAGTAATTGAATACAATACAATAAATAAGTGTCAAATAAAATATATTATGTACAAAATGATTTTTATGTATGTAAAAAAAGTGTTTTTAATATATGAAGTAATAATAAATAAAGAAAAATTCAATTTTAATTATTTTTTCATTTAGGACAAAAACCCTAATTTTCTTAAATAAATAGCATTATTTATTATTTATTTACAAATATATATCAATTTGTACAAAAAAATAAAAGTATATTGTAAAAGAGGTATTTTTAGTATGTGATATTAATAAAAATAAACATGTATTATCTTTGATGTTTTTTTTCTTCTTTTTAATAGAATAAAATATATAAGTATTAAATACATTAAATGTATAAAGATAAAAATTAATTATTTATAAAAATGTGTATATTCAAAAAAATGTTTTTAAATGTGAATAAAAATAATAAATGAAAATAAATATATTTTTTTACATTATTTTAGGTTTTAATAAAAAGAATATAAAGCATTTAAATATTTTTTATACTAGTAATAATTAGAATAAATTCCAAATAAATATAAAAATTTATAAAAATAATTTTTAGGTATTTTTTATGTTAGAAGATAAAATATCAAAATCAAAAATGAAATAAAATGCAAAAAATGACAAATATGCAAGCAAATGGGCCAGGGGGTGCAAACTGAATATGCATGTGTGAGAAGCAAAAGCAACTCAGGCCCAGCCCAAGCAACTTCATCTTCTTCCTCAGTTTCAAACAACACACGCATTCTGTACTTCCAATGCTATCTCCCGATTCTTTGATCTTTTGGCAAATCTCACAACATGAAACTTGTAGAGCATCAAACAACGAATTCAACCATATAAAAAACTTGGATTAACTCTCAAAGACCAGAGAGAATTTCTTTGGCCCTAATTTTTAACCTAGTTTTTTCAAAAGTTCATGAGTGAAATTCTCTCAGCACGATTAACGTAAATGAAAACTAAGCATATGTATGGCTTCAGGGCTATGAGTACAACATATTTCATTCACAAACCTAAGCCTAACCATTCCTAAATAGGGAGATAGAAGTCCATGAAATACCTGTTTCAGTTGACTTCGAGCTGGACAATGTTGCAGCAACCTTCAATGGTGTTTGAGCTTTTGTTGAGCTTGCCTGAGGTCCAAGGAAGCTTCTCCAATGCTTGGCTTGCTTTGAAACAACTTGAATCGTGTTGTAGAACTCAACCTGCAGAGCTTTGAAATGAAAATGGCAAAGTGTGTTAGAGGTGTTACAACTTGCAATGGGGGCCTGGGATAGTTCAGGTGAGTTGATTGGAAGGTGTTGGAACTATCTTGGGACAAAACACATGATAGAATTTGGTTGTGGCTTGCAAGATGCAGAACTTGCCCTATTTTGCAGAAAAACAGTGATTCTGAGTATGAGGGGGTTTGAGTGATGAAAGGGTCATGTTTCAGGCTTGTTGGGAGGTATGGAACTTGTCTACAATGTTCTTCTAAGCTGTTTTTTTCAGATGTGTCTTGTGGCTTGTATTTTGCAAGTTTCTTCTACTTGAAGCAAAAGAATAGAAGTGATGTTATAGCCCTGTACATGCCCTCCTATCAACCTGCACACAACACTCTTGGCCCTCCCAATTCATAGATTTGGTTTGCAGTCTCAGATTTTGTCCAAGGCTCAATGCTTGGTGTTTTGACATAAAGTAACTTTTGCAAAAATGGCAATATGCCTTTTACCATTTAGGGCTTAATTTTGCATGTAATGCCCATATGAATAAGATAATACCTTAACTCAATGGTTAAGCATTAAATTATGGAGTACAAGTTGGTTTTGAGGCCTGCAAGCTAGCACCAAACATGCTGATTTGAAAATGCAAGTTTGTATGAACATGCATTGGCCATGGACAAAAGTGAGTTTTTGCCAACTTCAAGCATTCGATTCTCTCCAACCACAAGGGTGTTTGAGGAGTTCTTGGACAATTTGTAAAGCTTGAAACATGTACTATAATCCATATTTGAAATTCAACTTGAAACTCCAAGTGGAACTATGTGAAAAATGGCTAAGAAGATGGGTCAAAATCCTGCCTAGATTAGGGCAAATTTTCTCTAAGTTAAAAGTTTTAGGTACCCTTGTTCCAAAAATCATAACTTGAGATATAAGCTTCTTTTGAGAAAACTTTGTGAATCAAAGTTGTAGACTTTGTGATGGACTACAACTTTCATGTTGCAAGTTTTGTTTGAAATCCAATTGCCTCTTGGTGAAAAAATGGGACAAAGTTAGGAAAAAATAAGAAAATTTCATAAATTAGAAAATTTCTAAGTTATGAAAATTTTCCATTTTAAACCCTAATTTGCATTTTTGGGTTTCTTGATGAAAAAGTTTCATAATTTGTCATGTCTTGATGAAAAATAACTCTTGGCACTTGATTTTGACCAAAAAGTCAAAGTTTGACTTTTCAATATACAGTCAAATTTTAATCAGTTGACTGAAAAATTCATCTGTCAACCCTATGCATTTGAGATCTTTTGAACTTGTTGAATGGGTCAAGACAATTTCATTGAGTCCTTGAGTCCATATGTGAGCTTATTTTGCTATTGGCTAGGTCAAACAGTCAAAAATTGCCTTTGTGCAGTCAAAACCCTAAAAATGACCATTTTGCCCTTTTGGTGATCTGGTCAATTTTCTTGTGGAATTGTGATCCAAACTTGATAAAATGGTTCATAGGAGTTCATATTGTTGATGTGGGTCAAATTTTATGAGTTTTGACTGTCAATTGGCTACAGTTGACTTTTTCCTCAATACAACTGATTTCTAGGTCAACTGTCCAATTGACTGTGCAAAGATTTGAATCAAGGCTTGAAACTGGGTATGGACAAACTTGTGAACCCAACATGAAGCATTAAAGTCAATTTGGGTATTGTAGGTCAAAATATCCCTGTGCAAACTCAAACCCTAATTTGGGTCAACAGTGCAATGAGGGGTCTTGAGCAGAGAAAACCCTAGCTTGATCTTGATTCCAAGAGTCTTGTGATGAGAAAGTGCTGATGAAATGAGAGGGAAAAACTTTGGGGTACAACACATCCATTAGGTTACTTATTTCAATAGTTGCTATTTATAACTTAATAGTACACCAAATGGATGTTGAAACATCTTTTTTAAATGGTGACTTAGAAGAAGATATCTATATGGAATAACCAGAAGGGTTTGTGATCTATGGACAAGAAAACAAGGTCTGTAAGTTAGATAAGTCTTTGTATGGACTAAAACAGGCTCCTAAGCAATGGCATGAAAAATTTGATAACTTAATGATATCAAATGGGTACAAAGTGAATGAAAGTGACAAATGTGTTTAATATAAATCTGAGAATCGCATATGCACTATCATATGTCTCTATGTAGATGATCTACTCATATTTGGATCAAACATTCAGACCATTAATGATGTGAAATCACTGTTGTGCAACAACTTTGGTATGAAATACCTTGGAGAAGAAAGTGTGATCCTTGGTATCAAGATCACGAGATCCGAACAAGGAATATCTTTGGAGCAATCACACTATATAGATAAGATCTTAAAGAAATATAAATACTTTGACTATAAACCTGCATGCACACCATATGATCCAAGTGTGAAACTGTTTATGAACACTGGAGAAAGTGTCAGACAATCAGAATATGCGAGCATCATTGGCAGTCTTAGGTATGCCACTGATTATACTAGACCCGATATTGCATATGTCGTAGGATTGTTATGCATGTTTACGAGTAGACCGAATAAAGAGCACTAGCAAGATATTGAACGAGTCATGAGGTACCTCAAAAGGACCATGGATATAGGCCTACATTATCAGAAGTTTCCAGTTGTACTAGAAGGGTGATCTTGATACCAAGGATCACACTTTTTTCGAGTACAAGTAGATATCTGCTAGATGCTTGCTCAAATAAAATAAACTTTTTACACTTACACATTTCAAAAACACTTTCAAAAACATTCGCTTTGTCAACACTCTTGAGGACTGATACAAGAGTTATCATAAATCGCATCGCTGCACTAAGGCATTTTCAAAACAAATTTTCAAAACACACACGCACACAAGCAATTTTCAAAACATGAGCTAGCATCTAAGAGCCCGTAGAAAACTACAGATGGAAAGGGTGCTAATACCTTCCCTTTCCATAATCTACCCCCTTACTCAGACAATTCTCGAAAAGGTCTTTTTCTGTTCTTTTCACCCTTTCCTTAATTTGGATAAAAGAAAAGTCGGTGGCGACTCTTGCTTACCGCAACATTTTCAAACACAAACACAAAACCAATATTAACAGTCGGTTCTGCCAACATATTATAGCAGCTTGTGGGTAGCTTTGGATTGACATCAAGTCATAGCAATTGTAACATGACATCTTTATAAATTCTCAAGTGTACACTTAATTTTCATTTATTGTAACAGAACAAGAAATTCAATAAAATTGGAAGTGGAAGTGTAATTCAATTATATATGTTCTCTTCTAATTTATGAAAAGCTTGCAGTAACTTTGCCTTATAATCTTGTAACACTTTGTAATTGTAACATTGCCATGATTGGAATAATGGTGTAAGGAACAAGCTTGATTCTTGTACTTCAAATATTGCCACAACTTGAATTGATTCTTGAATTTGAAATGATGGCTAATTGAATAACATATGGTTCAAAATTATCCACATGAATGGAGTTTAAACTTGAAAATGGACATTCTTTGTGTGAATATTCAAAAAATTTCAAATGGAAACTCAAAGCAACTTAAGATCTTTGGTCAAAATCTGCTTTAATCCAATAATTGCCAATGTTCAAACACAAGTGACTTGGAATGCAACAATTAAATCAAAGAATCCTCGAACTCGATATCTTTCTCAAATAATGATCTCATCATGTGAATCAAGGGCTTTAAAAAACATTTATGGAATGAATTGAAACCTAGAAGTTAAGAACATTATAAATCACAAAATGACCCATGGCGTTTTCACCAACTCTCATAGCCTTTTAAGCATAATTCGACTTTGATCCTTCAAGTAATCTCATAGACAATGCTATTCGTGATGCTTCGCAAAAAGAATCGCCTCAGTACATTGAGATTTGAAGAAGTTATGAACCTCAAAAAATTGGACAAGAGTTTCTTGTGATTGGGTCAAATTTGCAAAATGACCTCTAAAGTATTTGAATTTTCTAATGATCTTTCGCACGTAATTAGCTCTTGACTTGTAAAGAGAAATTGGAGATGACGTCAAGAAGAGTCATATGCAAAAAGAATCACTCAAAAATATCGAATAATAAAGAAGTTACAACTGTTTGAATTTGATCTTGAAAAGGTCGACTTTTGATCAATGTAGTTGATTTTCAGTCATCTGAACTATCAACTGAGTAAACATGCAATGCGAGGTTTGAAACTTGGCACAGACATCCTTGAGAATACATGAAGAACCATGAAGACCATTTGAAACTTTGGAAACTCAAATTTTCTTGAGAAATACCAAACCGCAGTTGCTGACTCAATGCCTAGGAAGAGAATCTGTCTGATCAAACCCTAAGTAATTTTGAATATTTGAGAAACCCTAGGATAGAATCTTGAATGAAAAATGGGAGGGCAAATTTTGGGTTACAACACACTTCTAGGTCAATAAAGGTAGAATTTTCATCGTTACAACAACAAACTTAACTAGGGCTTCAATAGTGGCTTCTAAGCCTGAGGTTTCAACTCCCTTTCGAACTAATAAATAAAAATACTCACCTTGTCATGATAATGTCTATAAAGAGGGAAATTCATTTTAGTCCTAACTTTTTTGGTCCCTTAATTCCCTAAGAACTATTTGCGCTCATCAGGGTGCATACCGACATTTGTTGGCTGAGATATGGCCTTTGGGACACTACAAAATCCTTACTAGTTTGATGTTTACCACATATCAAGAGTTCCAAAGTAAAAAGGAAAAGTTGTAGTCTCATGTTGATCTTATAAGGAAAGAGTTGGAAACAAACAGACAATCACACTTTTTCCAGATATTTGGGTACAACCAAATGGTCTTTGGAGACTCAAAAAGGCGAAACAAAAGAATGAAGTTTTGAATCTGACCAAGGGTCTGGAATCTTTAAAGAAAAAGCTTGTAGAGGCATGGGGGAAGGTTGAAACCGTGACTTCTCACCTCAAAGAGTAGTATAAAGCCTTTGATAAAATTGGAAAGGACCTTTGTATAATAAATTCTCACCATTATTGAGGATATCATGATCATGGGCAAACGATATTTTAATAAAGATGTGAAACTGTTTGTGTTTCTCAACCCTAGAGTTGCTTAGAATGTCGAAGCTACTAGCAATGAAAGTTAAAAATTAATGGGGAGTTGGTAATCTCTTTAACTCAATTCCCTTAATCACTTTGTTTTCCTTCCAGACTGTGGAATTTGTTAGTGCACAAAGAAGAGATGAAAGGCAAAAGAAATATATTTAATGACGGCTACAAAAATAAGGAATAATGATTTACAATGAATTACAGTGAACTACCTCACTAGACTGTTCATACACAAAATTAGGGTATAATAAAATCCTAAATATCCTCTAACAAAGATATAAAAAGATCTAAAAGGATATTCCTAAAATATAAATTAATTCTAACATCATCCCTTAATTTATATTTACCCAAAATTGACAACACCAATTCCATCCCTCAAACTAAGAAATTGATCAGTCTTGATAGCCTTTGTTAGAACATCTGCCAACTGCTTCTGGATGCTACAGTGCACAACTTCTAATATTCCATTATGAACCTGATTCCTCAGAAAGTGATACTTGGTCTAAATGTGCTTGCTTCTCCCATGCAACACTGGGTTCTTGGCAAGATTGATTACAGGCTTTTTATCAATCATTATTTTCAACGGTTTATTTACCTCAATCTTCAGATCTTGCAGCAAGTTCAGAATCCACACAACTTGGCATGCAGTCAGAGCGCCTGTAATATATTCAGCTTCACAGGTTGACAGTGCAACAACAGGTTGCTTCTTAGAACACCAAGAAATGGGACCTCCCAAAAATTTGAATAAGTACCCAGAAGTACTTCTTCTGTCAACTCTATCTCCGCGCCAATCAAAATCTGAATAACTCAGAAGTTCTAATTCGATCTTTCTTCCAGACGGAAATAACACTCCATACTACAGAGTTCCCTTCACATACCTCAGAATCTTGACAACAGCTTGATAATGAGACCACTTTGGTTTACTCATAAATTTGCTAACCATTCCAACTGCATAGAAAATATCAGGTCTGGTATTACACAAATACCTCAGAGAACCAACCATCTGTTTGAAGGTTGTAGCATCCACATCCTCTCCATCAGAATCAGAGTCCAACTTCTGATTTGTATCAGCAGGTGTGATAGCAACTTTGCAATTATCTAGCTTAAATATCTTCAGAAGCTCAAGTTTATACTTCATCTGGTGAAAAATGATTCCTTTCTCAGAGTACATAAATTCCATCCCTAGAAAGAAACTTATTTTCCCAAGATTTGTCATCTCAAACTCATTCATCAGAACCTTCTTGAACTCAACTATCTCTTGTTCAGAACTTCCTGTGAGTAATATGTCATCAACATACAAACATACCAGAATCATATTACATTTTGAAGTGTGCTGCACATAAACACCATACTCCATCTCACACTTCTGAAACCCTTATCCCTTGAAAAATAAATCAATCTTCAAATTCCAAGCTCTGGGCGCTTGCTTCAATCCATACAAGGATTTGTGTAATTTGAACACCATCCCTTCCTGATTCTTTTTCTCAAATCCAAGAGGTTGTGATACGTATACCTCTTCTTATAATGGACCATTCAAAAATGCAGATTTTACATCTAAGTGCATCAGAGGCCAATTCCTGTTAGCAGCTATTATAATCACTAGTCTGATTGTTTCATGTCTCGCTACATGTGCAAACACTTCAGAGTAATCCAGCCCAGGACTCATTAGAAAGCCTCTTGCTACTAATCTTGTTTTGTGTTTTCCAATTGATCCATCTGGCTTTATCTTTTACTTGAAAACCCATCTAACGCTGATGGCTTTCTTGCCTTTTAGAAGTTCTGTCAGCTTCCAAGTCTTGTTTCTCTCTATAACATCAAGTTCTTCTTTCATGGCATGCAACCAGACTTGCTGCTTAAGAGCCTCTTTCATACTCACGGGTTCAGAGTCTACTATCATTGCACACTGAATAACTTCTCCTTCGGAGTCTACTTCAGTGTCTTGCAACATGCCAAACTCTGCAAATCTTCTTGGGATACTTCTGACTCTTTGTTGCCTCTGAACTGGATCTTCAGGACCTTGGACACCAGAACTTTCCCCTTCAGAAGCTCTTGCTTCATAATTTTGACTTTCTCCAGAACCTTAACTATCTTCAGAGTCTAGAAAATTCCCAGAGTTTGAATCACCATCGGAGTCAGAGTCAGAATCATCTTCTCCTTATGTATCTTCTTCAGAGTCAGGGTCTTTACCAGCTTCAAAAACATATGTTTGTGACTTTTCTTCAGGAGTTCTCTCATCAGAGTCAGGACGAGACCTTTCCCAATTCCAAAATTCTGATTCTTTTACAATGACGTCTCTACTGAACTCAACTTTGTTAGTTTATGGACAATAAAGTTTGTATGAACCTGTATTGTGGTACCCCACCAGTAACATTACTTTGCTTCTATCATCCAACTTCTGTCTTCTGGATTCTGGAACATGTTTGTAACATACAAAACCAAACACCTTCAGATGACTAACACTTTGCTTATCTCCAGTCCACTTCTAAATAGGAACTATTTCCTTCAATTTCTTCGTTGGACATCTGTTTAACACATAACATGCAGTGGCAACAGCTTCTCCCCATAGAGTATGAGGAAGCTTCTTAACTTTCAGCATGCTTCTCATCATATCAAGCAAAGTACGGTTTCTTATTTCAGCAAGACCATTGTGTTGAGGAGTATAGGGAGCAGTAACCTCATGCTCAATTCCATTCTCCTCACAGAACCTTCTGAATTCTGTGGAGTTATACTCACCACCACCATCAGTTCTAAGAATCTTCAGAGACTGGCCAGTTTGATTCTCAACCTTCAGTCTGAACTTCTTGAATTCAGCAAACACCTCGTGTTTGAACTTTATGAGAGATACCCATGTCATTCTGGTGAACTCATCACCAAATGACACAAAATATTTATTCCCTCCAATCGATGCTACTGGAAATGGACCGCACACATCATAATGCACTACTCCCAAGGCATGCTTTACTCTTGGAGCTACTTCTGATGCAAATGGTAATTTGGTTGCTTCCCTTTCATGCACACCTTGCATGAATTCTCAGGCTTCTTGATTTTAGGAATTCCATGTACCAACTTCTTTGATTTCAGATGCCCTAAGCTTCTGAAATTCAGATGACCAAATATTTTGTGCCATAGCTCACTCTCCTTGACAACACTTGTTGCACTAAGACATTCAGAGTCTGCAGTTCTAACATTCACCTTGAATGTTATGTTCCTTCCCTGTTCTGACTCCATAATCAGCTTCTGATTACAATCATACAGCTTCAGAAGATTGTCCTTCACGGTAACCGAAAAGCCTTTCTCAATCAGTTGACCCACACTCATCAGATTTCTTTTCATGCCAGGTACATACCACACATTTTGGATCACTGATGCTTTCCCATTATTTGGAATGAATCTGACATTTCCATACCTTCTGCATTGAGGTATTTATCATCAGCACATCTGATCTTTATACTTTTCCCAGAATCAAAATCAACCAACCATTTCTTGTTTTCAATAAGATGGTTTGAACACCCTGTGTCCATATACCACCATTCTGATGAATTCATATTATCAGATTCAGAAGCCAACAATAGCACAAGTTTATCATCAGACTCTCCTCTAGCTATATTTGCTTCTTCTGACTTCTTTTCTTTATTTGACCAGCAATCTTTGGCATAGTGACCAAAGTTCTTACAACAGTAACACAGAACATTCTTCTTGTCAGACCTCTCCTTTCCTTTCTGGACATTCTTCTACCTATCAGAATTTGAAGCTTCTGACCTTTGAACACCATTAGTTTTCTTCCTGGATTCTGACCAAGTCTGCGTCTGATACTTCTTACCAGAAGTTACTATCAGAGCTTGATGCTCTACTTCCCTCTCAAAAGTTCTCGCAGTCATACGCAACTCATGCGCCTCTAGACTACTTTGCAGCTCTTCAACTCTCTTGGTGCTCAGATCTTTGGAATGTTCAATTGCTACCACAATGTAATCAAACTGAGAAGTTAAAGATCTCAATGTCTTCTCAATGATTACTTGTTCAGAAAGGGTTTCTCCATAAGCTTTCATCTCATTAGTGATCAGAATCACTCTAGATATGTACTCAGAAACCTTCTCGTTATCCTTCATGTTGAGATTCTCATATTGATTTCTGAGAGACTGAAGCTTCACCTTCTTCACTGGTACGTCACCACCGTAACATTTGACCAGTGTGTCTCACGCAACCTTTGTTGTTTCAGAATCAGCAATCTTTTCAAACACATACGCATCCACATATTGATGGATGTAGAACAACGCCTTCTGATCTTTCTTCCTTAGCGGCTTCTGTGTTATCTTTTGTGCCTCTGTTGCGTCTGCTTCTAACAGATCATAGCCATCGGTGACTAGATCTAACACATATTGAGAACCAAGCAACACATGTATCTGGATCTTCCATGATTCCAGTTTTTGCCATCAAATACTGGAAGCTTGGAATGAATATCCGCTGTCGTTTCCGTTCATCTTCTATCTTGTGTAATTTACGCAAAAACTCAATAAAGTAGTGTTTCCAAGTTACACAAATTCAAAATATTGTAATTCTCAATCACACGATAATTTCTGTGGGTTTCAAATCAGAGCTCTGATACCAATTGTTGGTGCACAAATAAGAGATGAAAGACAAAAAAAAATATATTTAATGATGGTTACAAAAATAAGGAATAATGATTTACAATGAATTATATTGAACTACCTCACTAGGTTATTTATACACAAAATTAGGGTGTAATAAAATTCTAAATATCCTCTAACAAAGATATAAAAAGATCTAAAAGGATATTCATAAAATATAAATTAATATCTAAAAAGATATTTCTAAAATATAAATTAATTCTAACAGAATTTCTCTTAGTCCTCATCTTGTAAATTGGAAAACGAATTATAGAATTTATCTCATACTTTATTTGTATAATATTGGTAAAATACCCTTTTTAGTCCATTAAGTTTACCTCGGGGTCCATTCTGGTCCCTTATCTTTAAAAAATTTCAAGTGACCCTTTAATTGTTAAAAAATTTCAAAGTGACCCTTAATTGTTAAAAAAGGTCCACGTTAGTCTTTTCCGTCTATTTTTTTTTAAACGTCGTCAACTTTTGCTTGAGGAACATCTGATGTGGCACTTGGTCATATGCGTGGCACATGACTTGGCACACATTAGAGAGACATACTCACCGCTCAGCCAGTTCACAATTGTTGATTATATTTACATTTAAATTTATTATCAAACCATCATTATTATATTGTGTACATGCACCATCATTATTAATAAAACATACACCATAAATGTCTGCACCATAGAAGTTTGCTTATTCTAATTTAACGTCTTCAATTAATACCGACATTAATTAGTTTTAATAAGAGGGTCTCCTATGGAAATTATGGACTGCAACAATGCTACTCTAATATCGCTAAAACAAATTATAACTGCAGCATGCTCATGTCTTACTAATCCAACTTAATAGGATTAAATATCCTATTTTGAGTGTTCAATGATCAAATAGGATTAATGCCTAGTCATAGAAACTAAGAACTACAAGTCCATAAGGCCAATATAAGATCACAATAATTTTTATCATCATACACTGACAACTAAAATACTTATGTGTTAACAAAATATATGCTTTGATATTCAATTTTTCCCTTTAACAGTACATATCCGTAGTACATCCATGGCTGGTAGATACAGAAAATTAATTGATGATGTATTCAATGAGTCACCTGATGTTATTAAATTATAATTATGAAGAACCAGCATTCAAAACACAATTCATACCCTACAATTCCACAACTACAACACCTCAATTAGCTACCTGTATCAAACACATTAACGGAAATCATGTAGCCAATTTCTAGTATTAATATCCTATGGTCTCCCTTGTCATGGTGCAGACTTCTATGGTGCTCATATTTATGGTGCATATTTTATCAATAATGATGGTGCATGTACATAGTATATAATGATGGCTTGATAATAAAATTTAAATGTAATTATAATTAACAATTTTGAAGTGGCTCAGTGGTAGGTATGTTTCCCTTTCATTGAAATGGCTTGGGTTCAAATATTGACTTCTACAAATATTTTTTAGAATTTTTCTGATCATATAATGACTTTGAAGATTAACGTTTACCAAGTCACGTGCCACACGTATGACCAAGCGCCACATCAGATGCCACCTAAGCAAAGTTGATGCGTTTCAAAAAATTGACGGAAAAGACTACATGGATCTTCTTTAACAATTAAAAGACCACTTTAAAACTTTTTAAAGATAGAGACCAGAATGGACCCGAGGTAAATTTAAGGGAACAAAAGTGGTATTTTACCTATAATATTTGTATCCCGATCTTACTTTGTCAATAATACAAGTGTATCTTCTTGCAAGAACATTCTCGACAAAACATGCCTACACTTAACCCATTTCTTGGTTTTAAAACACGAGAAGGAGTGAATCGCTGAAAGAGGTTGTTCATCTCGACAATGGATAGACATCTTTTAGCATGGTCTATTAAAGTCTGAGTAGTCGACACATTTGTTCCATGTTGTTTGATTTTCAAACGAATATGTTGGAAAATCACATAGTATATTTTGCCTCAGTTATAAATCCAATTTCAAGAGTTCTTCGACGGCCCTTTTGGCCACCTGAGCCTTCTTAGATGATTGCTTCCTATTGTGTTGGACAATATATCAAACATTATCCCGAAGGACCAAAGCGTGGAAGGTAACCTCGGGATTGTACCCTAGTATTTCTTTTGCCAACCACGTCAATATATTGTGATTTTTTCGTAGGAATTCTTGCATAGATTTTGGGTAGAACTTCCCCAATTCAAATGACTTTCGAAGGGTTCTATCTTTCAAGAACTTTGGTGAAATCTTTGAGGACTTCTAGCCTTTTTACCTTTCTTCTTTCTTTTAATATGACAATAAATTTAGAAGTGTTTCTCAATCTCCTTAAATACCTCTAAAATTTCCCAAAACCCCTCGTCTCTCTAAGTTTACTAAGAATTTCAAACCGTTCT